>PVKU01001370.1:127511-310554 GCA_004027475.1 Anoura caudifer
TTTTAGGTGAACTGGGAACCTGGCCAAAGGACGGTGTTAAGGAGTACATTCACAACAAGCCCTAGAGCAACGAAGAAGATTCACAAACACAGTTTCTGTTGGGAGGCAATAATGTAGAATGGAAGGGGGTACTGGGATAGAGAATCAGGCGGTAGGCACAGTAGAAATTCTGACAATTGTATGATGACCTTGTGAGAAAACAGATACACTCTACCTTTCTTTATATCTTCATTTATTTTTGCTTGGGTTTGTGATGATATGCCGGCTTAATTTGCCTCTGACAATTGTATTCTTCCTGGGAGAAACGGAACAAGAGACTAATACCTGGAAAGAGGGTGGCAGACAGGCTGGGGTGAATGGAAGCAGAGCCAACACATGTTTTTGTGCCAAACACAATATTTCCTAGGGTAAATTGTGTTTGGAATTTGTTTGTATTGGTTCTTTCATTATTACTTACACAAACAGGGCTGAAAAACCAGATCCAGTGGTTCATCATGGAATCACATGTTTTAGTGTCTTATAGACACAAGGGGTCAGCATTTCAACACGGATGATCTGTTGGCGGCTTGCCTTTCTTTCCTGTTCAGCTCTGCTCTCTGTTGGCTTGCTGGGCTTCTGTGTATGAAGGTGGATGGAGAAATAAAATTCAATTGGTCGTTTGCAATTCACTTTATTTTCCAGTTTAAGTTGTTGACATCTCTCTTGTATTTAATTAATCTTCTGTTGCCTTGGGAAATATCTAACAGTGAACCTTCCCAGTCTGCTACTTCCCATTGTTTCAGCAAGCTTCCGTGACCTGATTTACATACATTTTCCTTTCTCCAAAAGAGGTTTTAACCTGAAGAATCTTTTATCTATGCTTGCTTAACAAATATGTTGGGTGATTTCCTTGACTGTGCTATTGATGCCAATTTGCCAGGAAAGGGGGCAATGGGGGTCATGAGATTGTATGTTCATTCAGGATTATTTGGGGCTTTTGCCTTAGCACTGGGATTCATGACCGGAGCTCTGTCTGTGGTCTGCCTTCCAACTCGCCATTCCTAACTCAGTGCAAATGCGTGATCTCTCTTGGGACATGCCATGTTTTTTTTCCCCATCATTAAAAATTTACATGTAGTAAAATTCACCCCTTTTAGTGAAGAGTTCTGAGTTTTGACAAGTGAATAGTTCTACTCATTTGTGAGATATACTTTATCACCTCAAAATGTTTCCTTTCACTGCATGTTTGTAGTCAACCTCTCCCATCCCAGCCCTTGGCGACCACTGATCTGTTCACTGTCCCCATCACTTTATCTTTACCAGAACAATATGCAAATGGAATTATATAGTATGTAACATTTAGTCTATATTCTTCACTTAGGATGATGCATTTGAGATTCATCTATGTTGCCTGTACTAATAATTTGTTTTTTTCCATTCGTTGTTTTTGTTTGCTGGCTAGTATTTAATCATGTGGATATACCACAGCCTGTTTATTTTCACAAGTTGAAGGACATTTGGATTATTTCTGGGTTTTGGTGATTATGAATAAAGCTACAACAAACATTTACATACAGGTCTTTATGTGAGCATAAGTTTTCATTTCTCTTGGGTTGATGGATGAGTTAAAACATTCTTTAGTTTAAAAAGTATGATATTAATACATAACAGGCTTTTTTTTTTTTTTTGTCTTTTGCACATTTCCTTTTAAAATAACAGCTGTGTGCTTTACAGGACCAGAGCAAGGACACTACCTACAAATGGATGAAATCGAGTTTCCTTTTGCTACTGAGAGACTCAAGCGTGTGGCCTATAACTTGCTAAGCATTGCAGTTGGAAGCACTCAAGAGCAGAGTTGCTGGTTCAAGGGCTTTCTGTATTTGCAATTGCTTAGTCATTCTCTTCAATGCCCTCTAAGCTCTTTTGAAAATTGAATACTTGTATACAAACAGCAGAGAATATTTGTGCATTGGTGGCATTTAAACTGAAACAGTAATAACATTTTTAAGCCAGCAGAGATCTTATATGACATTTAGACCTCATTTTATAAGTGAGCAATGTGAGGCCAACAGCAAGGAAGGTGTCAACTCCAGACCATGTAGCTGACCAGCCCTCACTAGGTTCCTGGTCTCCTGCCACTGTTTCTAGGACTTCCAACTCTAATTTTCTTACCATCTGGTAAATAATTATATTGGCCCCAAGAGAGAAGTAACAATAATAATTGTTAACCAACAATATGCTTTGATGGTGTTTTCAATTTATTAAAAGTGTTTTCTACATTTAATGTAACCTGCCCCTCCTTGGCCTTCCTTATCCTGGTCAACAGCATCACCATCCTCTCATTCACTCAATCCAGAAACTTCATTATTATCCTTGATGTCCAGAGATGAAAGTTCCTTGTCACAGAGCAAACACTCAGTAAATATTTGTTGCAAGAAGGAATATTTGAACAAATATAATCACTTGAGTGTCTAAACTCTGGAATAATTCACACTGTTGTCACAGCATAGGCTGAAAAGACCTTCATGTGAATAATCAGTCTCAAATATTCAGCATGTAAAACACTGGGTGCCTTTTGATGCACTTCCTAAATTTTATGGTGGCTTGAGATACTTGATCATATTTTATAATGCAATATGAAGGATTATATTTTTATAATTCATTTTTCCCTTTCATTCTTTCCTTCATGAACTATTTATAAAGTTCTTATTAAGCGGCAGATGCTGTGCTAGCATCAGTGATAAAAATGTCTGCAAGGAGTCATCTTCTCTGCCCTCAGGGAGTTTACCGTTTGGCAGGAAGGTCAGAACTCAATCCAGAAACAGTGACACATGCTCCCTGTTATGTTAGTGTTATGGGGTGTGTAGCGGGTGAACTTGACTTAGTCTGGAATGGGATCAGTAGAGCCCACAGAGGCGATGTCTGAGGAGGATCCAACAGGACAGCCACCAGCAGCTGAAAAGTGAGGGGATGCACATTCAGGCAGAGGGAACAGTGCACGTGAGGTGGGAAGGAATGTAGTGCATTAAAGACAAACAACAACCAGAGCCTGGGTGAAGGCCACGATTGTATCAGGGGGAGTGAGGTGAAGAATGATACAAAATGAGACTCAAAAAGCAGGCAGGGGCAAGATCAGGGGCTTCAAGGGCCAGAAAGAGGATATCAGACTTAATTCCAACAGCACTAGGAGGCAATTTAAGGGTTTAAATAGGAAAATGACAATTGAATTTTTACTTTTAAAGTAAGAGTTTGGCTTCTTTGGGAAGATTGATTGAAGGAGGTAAGAATAAATACACAGTGGAAACAAGTTAGGAGGCTGTATTCAGACTCTATTACTGCACCACAGATTTCTCCAAAAGCTCGTGTCTTACAACAAACACTTCCTCATAGTCTGTGTCAGTCAAGAGTGCATGCAAAGCTTAGTTGGTAGCCACTGGCTCCAGGCCGCACAGAGCGACAATAAGGAGTCAGCCAGGGCTGCTCTCACATCAGAAGTTTATCTGAGGTGGCAGTGGCGGGATCCAGTGCCACTCGGACTGTTGGACTGAGCACTTCTGTTCCTTGATGGCTACTGCTGCAGGCTTCCCCTCAGTTCCTCTCTGCAGGGCAGCTCACAATGCGGGAGCTGGCTTCCCCCAGAACAAGCGAGTGAGAAACTGAGAGTAAGAAAAAAGCCAGAGTCTTCTTGTAACCATTCGGAAGTGAGAGCCCATCATTTTTCCTATATTCTATTTATTAGAAGCAAAAAGAGGGAGGGTTCCACAATAGTGTGAATAGCAGAAGGTAGGGATCATTGAGGACCACGTTAGAGGCTGCCAACTGAGAAATGATGCAGTTTGCTCTTGGGTGGTGGCAGTAGGGTTGGAGAGAAGTAATACTATTTCTTCTCTTGGAAAATAGAAGCAATATTTAGAAGATAAAATTGATAAAACTTGACAGTTGGTTGGATATGGTGGATAAAGGAATGAGAGTTTCAAGGAGACTCCAGGCTTCCGGCAGGAGCTCCGGAGGTAGAACCCTTCACTTGTGATGCTATATTGTAGGAAGCGAGAGATGGTAAGTGTGGTTCTGGATGTCTTAGGTTTCAGATGTCTGTGAGGTATTTAATTCGAAAATCAGATGGATGTTTGTATATTCAGATTTGGAGCTCATAAGAAAGTTATGGGTCAGATGACAGATTTGGCATTTGGCACCACAGAGATGGTCATTAAAGTCTGTCTTTGGTCTGGTTCCCCAGAAGCAAAAATTTCCCAAGAAACAAGTGGGTCACCAGGAGTGAGATGAGTGGATTCTTTCTAATTGCACCCCGTGGCTCCCAGATTCATATATTCTGCCTCTTGGAGACAAAGCAACACACAGCGACCATTGGCATAAGGTATGTGTTATGTCCTGAAAGCGGCACATCGATTTCATGGGGCTGCCTTATAAGAGGCTGTTCCAGTCTCTGTCAGGCCGGCAAAGTCCGGGTGATGCAGTATGTAGGAGACCAGCAGCAGTCCATTTTCCATTTGTACCAACATACCAAGCTGATCCACTGATGAAATGGGCCTATTTTTTTCCTCCTCCATCAGTGGGTGTTTTTTCCGGTATTATATGAGAACCATTCTAACATGCCCACATCTCTGGGCTATTCCATAGTTTCCTCAGAACTATGCTGAGATTCCTCTGACATCTCTACCTCACTTAATGTGAGTCAGCCACCTGACCCTCCAAGGTAGTGGAAGCCATCCCAGAAATGCATTACACCCACCTCCAATGCCCCAAGAAAAGTCCTCCGGAGGGCCGTTTAAAATAAAAGCAGACCAAACCAGGGAAGAGGCCCACAGAGTGGTACAGATGATTCGAGGGGACTACGGACCACCAATGATGTTTACTACCAAGCCATAAGAATGGATGATAAGGAGAGAGAGTAAAGGGAGAAGGGTGGAGAGCTTCAGGCAGAGCCCTCCATACAGGACCCCAGTATTCAACGGTTAGTGAGACTAAAATAAAGAGTTTGGGAGCAAGGATTGGAGCAGGCAGGAGGAAACAGAGCACTAAACAAACAAACAAACAAAATCTTTGCTGTGATTTTTTTCTGGTGTCTTTTTTTAAAACCAATAAAGACACTAACCAATTTTCCAACTCTCTGAATACCACCTAGGTGTCCCACAATTCAATTATGATACTAACTACCTGGATTTAGCTCAGTCCTCACAGGTTTAGAATTCAGTTGCATAAGAGTGGGCCCCCACCCAACCAACCTCAGATGTCACTCACTAGTCCATGTTGTCACCTATGGCCCTGATTGATCAGCAGTAACTTAGAGGTTCCCATTACCCCTACTCATCAGGTTTGATACAGCTCACAGAATTCAAGTAAACAACTTACTTAAATTACAAGTTTATTATAAAAGGATACAACTCAGGAATGGCCAGATGGAAGAGGTACACAGAGCAAAGTCTGAGAGAAAGGGTTTGGAGCTTCCATGTCCTCCCAGTACCTCCATGAGTTCACCAACCCCCAAATTCTCCAAACCCCTTTAGTAAGGATTTTATGGAGTTTTTGTTATTTGGGCATGATTGGTTTAATCATTGACCAGTGGTGCTTAACTCGGCCTCCAGACCTTCTCCCTTCCCTGGAAGTCAGGAGGTGGGGGTGAAGGTTCAACCCTCTTAATCATTTGATTGGTTCTTCTGGCAATAGCCCCATTCTCTGAGAGTCACCTCATTGGCATAAACTCAGGTAGGGTTGAAAGGAGCTTATTACAAATAACAAAAGACACTTATCATCCCTATTGCTCAAGAAATTCCTTGATTATTAGCAGCTTTGTGCCAGTAAATGGGGACAAAGTCAAAAATACCTATTTCTTATTATATCACGATACCACAGATGGGGACAGAGTAAACTGTGAGTGCACAACTCGCACAGTTGGCAGCTGACTACCGTGCCTGATTTGTCACATTAGACTGGGAAGGTTGGAATTCCTGACCTGGTGTTTTCTTCCACTACACCCACTTCAACTTCGACCTCCCCCGTACTTCCCCAAGTATCTTTTGGAGCTATGCAGAATTTGTGTTACAAGGAACAGCACGTTTACTGACACCCATAACACGAGAAAGGGGATGCAAAACAATTGCATAATCACTGTTGCACAGTCACAACCGGAAGTGCTTTCTCCAGCCTGAAAACAGCTCCCAGTTTCCCCTGGTGACATTTGCCGAACTTCATTCAGAGTGGAGAACCTTGGTAGCCATGTCACACATTTTCCCTTGGCCTGAAATATTCATTTAATGAGATGGTGACCTTTATTTATCTACAAAATGTGACACCATTAGCTGTTTAGTTAACAAACATACAAAGGTTAAAACAATGACTTGGGACTTTGAATTTCAGAATTTGGATGTTTTTCTAAACAACATCTGGACAAAATGTACAGAAATTTCCTCTATTTTAGGGATTTTGATATAAGTGGATATATCATAGCTTTGTGGTTGAGCGGGTCTATTAGACTGTACAGCTAGCTGTTCACTAATATTCAGGGCACCATTGGCAAAAAAATGTACTCATCTGACTCTTTGCAGCTAGGTTGAGTCACATGACTTGCTTTGGTTCAAGAAATGTAATGGCAGTGACATACAAACCCCTTCCAGGTAGAAGTTTAAGAACCTTGGCAAGTGACAAGCAGCCAGAGGCTGCTGTCCCAGGCTTGGTCTCTGGGTGAGGATAAAGCAGAGTGAAGCAGAGACTCAGCTGGCATGCGAGGGAAAGGTATTGCGCAAGGAAAAACACTGTTGTTGCTTTAAGCCACTGAGGTTTGGAGCTGTTGCCACAACCACGATATAATCAAGCTATCTGGACCGATAAATGGTGTATAGTTCTACTGCACACCTGTACAATATACCTGGATTCACTTTAAAAGAAAGAAACATTGGCAAGAAAAGCTAGTGTGGGTGTAGCAAGGAAAAACTGGTAGAAAATAGTCTTTAAATTGTCACTAGAAATTGGTGAAAACTCACTTGTTCTTTTATGTTTGACTATATACTGCTATAAAAATGATCAAATATTTTGTATAAGTGCTTCGAGGTAGAGATAGAAATGATTAAATATTTTATTTCAAGTATGTAGGGGTAGAGAAGGAGGTGGAGGGACTAGAATTTCAAAAAAATAAATGTACCAAGAAATGAAAAGTTCTCTAGATTTTTTTAAAAAGGATCAGAGAAAGGTAAACTAACAGAAATGCTTTCAGCCACAGAGAGCAAGACAACTGTAGGCCCGGGTTCGTTTTCCTGCTCCTCATCCGAGATTAGCATTCATGTGTGCTCCCTGCTCTGCCAGTCACATTTTAGAGGATCATTCCAATACTTAGGACAGTGGGGGGTGTACCAGGTCTGCTCATCACCCCTGAGGTAGGCACAGTATGATAGCCAAAGACATTAGAATTCAGGAAGAAGTCCCCAAAGAGCCTTTCTCCAAGGTAGTTAAGGCTTTTTCAGGTTGATATGTTTCCTTGGTTAGAAAGGAAGAATCCCCTTTGCATCTCTTGGAGTGTTCAAGGGGAAATGTGTAATGTAGGTTAAAGAGCCTGATGAGATACATTTATATGTTGCAATGTGATCACCACCTTAGCCTTAGCTAACTCCTCTTATGTGACATAGTTATCATTTTTTGTGTGGTGACAATTATTAAGATCTAGTCTCTTAGCAATTTTCAGTTTATAAAACAGTGTTGATTACTATAAACATATATAAATGTATCAAATTAACACATTGTATACTTTAAGCTTTATAGAATGTTATATGTAAATTATATCTCAATTTAAAAAAAAGTCTGATCAGAGGTTAAACCCAGGGCCTGGCTGTAGTGTTACTTTGAAGAAAGTAAGCAAGAATTGCTTCAACTGACAGAAATGTATTTACCTGTAATTGCCCTGGGTGAGTGTAAGTGTATGCAGGGAGCTTCCGGGAATTAGGCACAATTAAACTGATTAACAATGTACATGTCAACTATTTCTAGGGGGTTCGGAGGGCTTATTTAGCTGTGTTATGTTAGAAGTTTGACATCCATGGTTCAGTGGATTAGGAAATCTGATTGTAACATTTTCTCCAAGAGGAAGTATGTTTCTGCCAATGAGGTTATAACATCCCTTTTAACAAAACACCTAGATAGAATTAATTAATCTTGCCTAAAAGAACCAAAGTCTAGGTAAGGCATGCTTCGGTTTTCTGGACAGGTATGCAGTCTCACCTGGCCATGGTCAGCATTTGCTGACAATATCAGGCAGAAGCAAACACTTGCAAATAATGATTAATTTTAAAATAGAATACTTAACAACTTTAAGTAGGTAAACAAAAACTAAGACTTAGTTTATTACTAGCCATAAAAATAAGCAAAAAATAACCATACTATTTAAAGGGGGAGGTAGCGAAGTGAAGAGACAAACCCCGATTTTGTCTTCAGCACAGCTGGAACAGAGCTCCGGACTTGTGTATGTAACCTGCCGACATCCACTTCCACTACATGTCTAACAGGCGTCCAGAGGCATATGAAAACTGCACTCTCAATCTTGCCCCACCCTCCTGCTTTTCCTGTCATCTCCCTCGTCTCAGGAAAGTGACATTTCATTTCTCTAACTGCTCAGGCCAAAAACTTTGGAGTTATGTTTGACTCTAATCTTTATTTCACATGTAATGCATCAGTAAATTTGGTCAGATTGATTTTAAATATGTATTCAGAATCTGACCATTTATTATTACCTCCATTGTTCTCAATCTAGTCCAGGCCGTTACCAGTGCCCTTTTGGACTAAGCAAGAGCTCATCCCTTTCCCCACAATTGTGCTCTCTTAGAGACACTGCTCCACAAAGCAACCAACAAACATTTTTAAAAATATTTTTTTAAAATAAACTATGCGTATACATAATTTAAGTAGTTGAATAATTTCATAAAGTTGTTGCTAAAATGGTGGTACCTCCACACCACCCTCCCTCTTTACTGCTTCCTAGAGGTGGCCACTTTGAACCCCTTTTCGACCACATTTTATTAAATCAGCAATGTCTATGATTCTATAATGCGATGAATGAGGCCAACCACACTGTGACATACCATGAGTTGAGACATATCTAATTATGGAAATGTTGAAACATGAAAAAACAATGTCTCAGGACCTGGCTTGTGTGACTCAGTGGATTGAGTGCCAGCTTGTAAACCAAAGGGTTGCCTGTTCGATTCCCAGTCAGGGCATTAGCCTGAGTTTCGAGCCAGGTTCCCAGTTGGGGGCATGTGAGAGCAACCACACACTGATGTTTCTCTCCCTCCCTTTCTCCCTTCCTTCCCCTCTCTCTAAAAATAAATAAATAAAATCTTTAAAATAAAAAAAATAATGTCTCAATTGAATATTCTTTGAATAATATAAATATGTACTTGTGTATATGTATATTTACAAATATACGTGTGTTTATATATATTCTTGATTCTTGGAATGTTTAATTTTTTCTATTGCTGATTTTTATATCTTTGCTGACTTTTCTATATTTTTCTGTATCTTTGACTTATTTCCTGAAAGATTATCGTAAAAGCTTTTTACTGATTTTTCCCTTTTTTCAGCATTTTAAAATTTGTTTGAATTGTTTTACTCTCTAAATTTGTATTTAAACATTTAAATATTTATTTCTTCTCCCTCTGAAGATATCAATTTTTTTGACATTTTCTTTTGCTTGTAAAGTCTTTGTTTCCTCTAGTAATTGTTTTTGCTTATTGGCTTTGTCTTCTAACCTTGACTAGTGGCTGCTTCAAATATCTGATAGTTCTGGATGCCTGTTTATATTTAAGCATTAGACACCAAAAATCTCTCTTGGAAGCTGTGTGGCTGGGCTTCCCTCTAACATGATCTGGCCAAGCCACTTTGTTAATGAATACTCAACATCAGTATCTTTATATCTTTCTTCTTGAGATAATCATATTCTTCAGAGAAGGAACTCCTGTTAATCTTCTTTCAAATATCTAATCATGCCACTGCCAGAAATCCTGGAGCAAAGTACGAGAAAATGGCTGAGAGTCTCAATGTTCAGCAGATAAATTTCACTCCATTCCTCTCTTTTGAGAATGGTACCCCTGCCCCCAAGTGATTCTGTCTCTTTATCCTGCTTTATTTTTCTTCTCGGTGCTCTTCACTGATTGATTATATTTTCATCTGTTAATTTGTTTATTCTTTGTCTTCCCCAATAAGAGTGAAAGGTCAATGAAAACATGACTTCATCTCTCTCTTTTTTTTTTTTTGCTGTGTTCCCAATATCTAATAACAATGCCTTGCACATAAGAAAGAGGTTCTCACTAAAAATTTATGTAATGAGTTAGGCTAAATCATATGAAATTATTGCTATTCAAGTATTTTTGACCTTCAAAATGTAACTTTATATATTTCAGACTAAATAAAAGAGGATCTAAATGGCTAAAGAGTATCATAATTTTTCTAGTAATGTGAAGTGATAATAGGAGCCATTGACTATCTTTTATAGCTTATTGTAGAAAAGTAATCTAACAAATTGTAAGTAAGGAAACTCAAGCCCAGAGAAGTTAAATGACTTGTCCAGGGTCAGTCTGTGTTAGGCAGCAGCAGAGCCAGGCACTATTAGAGGCTCTGGGACTAAACCAGTGACTAAAAATAGACATGGTCTTTGCTGGGTGTTTCTGGAGACACACATACACACACACACACACACACACACACACACACACACACACACACAGATGGACAGACAGAGAGAGAACCAGGTATAATTGCATATTGGATGGAATCATTTTTATTATCTTGTAATTTCAGTTAAACTGGGAACTACAGGCAGTAAGAACCGTGATAGACCAAAGAGAGCAGTGTGGAGCTGCCAAGCACCCCTGCAGGACCAGATGGTCCTTCAACTCTCATCCCCACAACTGTGTCTAGCCTCCAGACTCAGAACACTGAAATTCACAGGGAAAGGGGCGCTGACTCACAGTAAAGGGTGGGCCGAGGAATGGGGAGTACTGTTCCTTTATCTGTGCCATCTCTGCATTTGGGTCGAGAATATGGTGAAGAGTTTGGATTGTAAATGCCCAGTCTGACTGCTTCTACTACATGGTGCAACTATTACACTGGACAGATTTAATGTGATGAAATTATGAGAGCACATAAATAACAAATCCTCAAGCAACATTATAGAATACCCTATCTCACATAGAAGAGTGATGAGAAAGCTTGAGGTGCTGAGTCATAGATTCACCTGTTCATGATATAAATCAAATGGAGAGCTTTCCAACTATGTAGGCCTGAAAAAGGAAAGTTGATGTTTGTAATACACTCACTCTTCCAATTCCTGGTATCTTTCTTCATATTTAAAGGAAATGAAAAACATGCATGAGCAGATGGCAGTCTACATAAGGGCTGATGAAATACACCTGTGTCTCACAAGCTGTAATTACAATGGGAACAGCTGTTGACCTAGACCAGCGTGTGTTAGTTTTCCATTAGCTCACAGTGTTCAGAGGGCCATCTGTAGCTCAGAGCTAAGTAAATGGAGTCATTTTTCCATAGGTCGTTGTGTAGAAAAACTGATAAAGCATGGCTGCTTCAAAGGGGGGAAAAACTCTCAGAGATGCTGGCAGTGTTTCCAGGAAGGTCATCATTAACAAGGCTATTCAATAAACTCTGCCTGTGGGTCCTTTACAGATCCTGTGGCCGCCTATGAGGGAGGGTAGGTCTATTTGGATTGCTGTCAATGTCAATGAGGTATGGGGCAGAGGGTTAGCATATTCACATTTATTTTATTTTCTGATGGCACTCTTCCTTCTCTGTCTCTCCTTTCCTTCAGTTCTTCCTTCTTTCATTCAGAAACATTTTTGCCAGGGATGTGGCAAAGCAGTATTTGATAAGGTGATTGAACTTTCAAGGTGTGAAATGGTGCTCCCCTTCAATTATCTTGCAGAATGAGGCTCTGTGTCTCTTTCACCTGTTGAACTATACTTTCCATCAAGGAAGAAACCATTCTGAGTATTGGGTCCTTATTGCCTCTCATAGCACATAGTAGGTGCTCAATAAATACCTGCTGGCTGAAAGGACAAACAAATTATATATACATTGGGAGGAATTTTGATTGTTAGTTTAGATGGCCAATGTATGTTAGTCTTTAAATAGCACACCACATTTATAGGCTGAAAATAAGTAAAAGATGAACACAAGTAGAAAAAAATTTTAAATACAGCAGGATTTATAATCAATGTAGAGGTACAGTTGCTTTAAATTCTAATACAAAGGCAGTGTGACTGCCTTTGTTATCACTGATATTAATTTTTCTTGCTCACATTCTGATTTTTCTTACATTAAATTGCCCTTGATTAAGTTTCTTTTAAAAACTAACATTTATTATGTGAAGATATTGTGCAAAGATACTTTATATTTGTTTTCTCCTATAAATCATGGAAGCCGAGCTATCACTATTTTGGAGATGGAAAAATTGAGACTCTGACAATTTTAGTGACTTTCCCACAGGTGGTAAATGGAATGCCTAGGATTTGAATTTAGGTTTATTTGACTGCTACAATACACTGTTAAAGGTGTGCTGACTCCTTCAGTGCACCCTAGACATACCTCTTACATTTCATATAGGATAGAATTTCCTGAGAGTTTTGTTCTTCAATCCTTTACCTTTTCCTTTTTCCATGATTTGAAAATACTTAATTTGCACCCATGACTTTGAGAATTTGACTGTCAGAGCCAGAGTTGGCTCTTAGGGTCAATGAGTACTATGGTAGTGGTCTGCAGAAGCCAGGAGAACCTGCAGAAGGAGGACTTCAGGAGCATGAACCCCACTTGCTCCAGGACACCGCTGAGCACTCCTAGAGACACTGCACTGACCAGAGAGTGCTGCGTTGGCCACAGATGTGGATTTCAGACTTGGACACAGGATGAGCAAATCTGATGCCAGGTGATGGGTAGCCTAAAGTCCTAGCTATTTCCATATTTCAATGGTGTCCCTGTCTCTACAAAAACAAACCCTGCTGGGACTTCCCTCACACCTTCCTGGTTGAAATCTACAATGGTTCTGCCTCCCTCATGCTGCACCTTGGGAACCACTCTCTTAGTTCCTTTATCTTCTGTGACCTTTCTTCTTTGCTTTATTAATGACCTAAGCCTGAAGCCCCATTGTTGCACACTGAAGAAAGCATATTCATCATCATCATCATCATCATCATCATCATCAAAGATTAGTTCTGGGTGTCTCTTTCACCAAGTTATACTCAACCCCAAAGAAACAGCTTTGCTGGACTTCAGATCAAATGGCAACATAGGTAAACATGGCTTGCCACCTCACACAGCCACATCAAAATTACAAATAAAATATAGAACAACTGCCACTCAGAACCATCCAAAATTGAGTTGATTGGATGTCTGACAACTATAGAATTAAAGAAACCATATCCATCCAGACTGTCCAGACTGGTGGGAGGGCCAGAGATGCAGAATGGACTGGTCCAACATCCAAGCATGATGGTTAAAAATTTGAGAGGGATGGAGGTTGGTGGTCAGTGGTCATAGCCAGTCCTTGCTCACAGCTGGGCTACTAGCCAGTCACAGACTATCCTAGGTAAATCCCTTCCATTAACCTTCCAACACCAATTAAGGCTCAACTACAGAGGAAGGTGTACTCAGCCCTTACAAAGGGTATACCTTGAGTACCCAGCTTAGGTGATAGGTGGGCCTATGCCACTGGACTTTACAGGACACCTACTCCATTAGGCCATGCTACAAAGACAGAAGTCATAGCACTTCTACCTAATATATAGAAACAAACACAGGGAGGCTACCAAAATGAGGAGACAAACATGGCCCAAATGAAATAACAGATCAAAACTCCAGAAAAAAGAGATAAGCAATTTATTAGATGCAGAGCTTGAAACACTGGTTATAAGGATGCTCAAGGAACTTAGTAAGGGACTCAAAGTGCAAAAAAGATCCAGTCAGAAATGAAGGATACACTAATTAAAATAAAGAACAATTTACAGGAAAACAACAGTAGAGTGGATAAAGCCAAGAATCAAGTCAATGATCTGGAACATAAGGAAGCAAAAAATAACCATCAGAAAAACAAGAAGAAAAAAGAATCCAAAAAACCCAAGGATAGTGTAAGAAGCTGCTGGGACAACTTCAAGCATTTCAACATTCACATAATAGGTGTGCCAGAAGAATAAGATGAAGAGCAAGAAATTGGAAATCTATTTGAAAAAATGATGAAAGAAAACTTCCCTAATTTGGTGAAGGAAATAAACATACAAGTTCAGGAAGTACATAGAGTCCCAAATAAGATGGATGTAAACAGGTCTATCCACACCAAGACACATCATAATTAAAATGCCAAAAGTTAAAGAGAGAATCTTGAACCAGCAAGAGAAAATAAGTTAGTTACCTACAGGTGAGTTCCCATAAGACTGTCAGCTGATTTCTCAAAAGAAACTTTGCAGGCTAGAAGGGACTGGCAAGAAATATTCAAAGTCATGAAAAAGTGGACCTACAGCAAAGATTGCTCTACCCAGCAAACATATTATTTAGAATCAGGGCAGTTAAAGAGCTTCCCAGACAAGAAAAAAAAAACCTAAAGGATTTCATCATCAAACCATTATTATATGAAATGTTAAGGGACTTATTTAAGAAATAAAAGATCAAAACTATGAGCAAAAAATGACAATAAATACATATCTATCAACAATACATAGAAGATCAAAACTATGAACAAAATGGCAATAAATACATATCTATCAACAATTGACTCTAAAAAAACAAACTAAGCAAACAAGAAGAATAAAGAGAGAATCATGCATATGGAGAGTGTTTAGGTGGTTTCCAGATAGGAAGGGTGTTTGGGGAATAGGTGAAGAAGTGAGAAGATTAAGAAGTATAAATAGGTAGTTACAGAATAGCCATAGGGACATAAAGTACAGTTATAGGAAATGGAGTGGCCAAAGAACCTATACACATGCCCCATGGACATGAACAATGGTTTGGGGATTGCCTGAGGGATACAGGGGTGCTGAATGGAAGAGGGCAGAGGGAGAAAAATTGGGACAACTGTAATAGCATAGTCAATAAAATATAATTTTAAAAAAGAAACAGAACTTTGCTGATTTCCTGACCATCTGTGTCTCTGCCCAGCTTTTGGAGAATAAGTGTGGAGCCACTACCTGATGCTTCCTGTGATCACAGCTGCTCTCAGTTCCTCACATCACCAAAAACCCACTTTCAAAGCCCATCCTTCTCATAGTTCTTCATGATTAGGCTTTTAAGCAGAACTGCAGCAGTTCTTTCCTCAGTGGCTTTGGCAATCACATTTTGATTTTATTTAGTACAATGTCCAGGCATAGCTAAGAAAGGAAATTGTTTGCTAATTAGGACATGCCTCCCTCACTCTTTTTGAGCTGATCCTCTATTTTCTTTCCTTTCTTTATCATTAAAGAATTCTTAGCATCTGCTTGAATTCAGGCATGCATATCTTTCCGCTGTAATACTTCTCTTTTTATTTGACAGGCTGGGTTGTCTTACAAGGAAAAGCTGAGTACTCTGATATCTGATTACATCACATGTTTTTAAAATGTTCCTCAAAGAGCACTGGATGACAGTGATGATGACCTATAAAAAGCAATTAAGGCTTCAGGATCATTTCCACTTGTGAACTAGGGATGAGATGGCAGAGAGCACCAAGGGACTGTTTATAACAGAGAATAAATAGGCTCTTTGGGTAAGGCACAGGATAGGATGTGAGATATTTCAGGTCTGTAACACTGTGTTATTTTTCTTTGCCAAAAGAGTTAGAAAATGCAATAGAACTGTCTAATGCTGGTAGATCAAATTAATCTTCTCTATTTTTGCCAAAAATATTCCACAGGGGGTGTAGCCATTTGTTTTTTTCAGGAACAGCAGGCTTCCTCTCTTACTATGGTGTATAGCTTCTAAAAAGTTGCTCAATGTACTGGAAGATTTGCAGCCTGGTGGACATTTTCATAGGGAATAAAAGCAATTGCTCCTTTAAAAGACAGACTTATAAGTAACATCACACCTAAGAATTAAATTGCAATGTTTAAAGGGATTACTTGAACAGTATTGTCATCTGTGAGGCTGGTTGTGCTGGACATTGAGCATGTGCTTTCATGTTGGTGGAATCTGAGTTGTTGGAGCAATGGGAAGTCTTGTTATTCTTTGAATTGTTGGAGGAAGTTACCTTGACAGATAATTTTTCTAACTCAAATAGTACTCAAAAAGTCTAACTGAGAAATCTCAATCTAGGGGACTCCAATCAAGATGGCGGCATAGGTAGACACATTTTGCCTCCTTGCACAATCATAAGAAATTTCTAAACTAACTCCAAAACCAACCAGAACTGCCAGAAAATCAAACTGTATGGAAGTCTGACAACCAAGGATTTAAAGAAACCATATGCATCCAGAGTGGTAGAAGGGGCAGAGATGAGGAACCAGGGTGGAGAGGATGCAGTGTCATGGTGGTGGTGAGGTGGCTGGTAGAACAGGTGGCCCCACATCCATGTGTGGTAAATAAAATTGGAAGGGATACTGTGGAAGTGAGAGATCCGTGCTCCAGGTCAGACCACAAAGCCTAGGGTTCCAGAGCCAAGTAAATAAAGCCTCATAACTTCTGGCTGTAAAAACCAGTGAGGATGCAGCAGCAAAAGAAACTGCTGATCTCTTGGAAGAGGCTATTTAATGGGCTACACAGTCCTGGAATGAACACAAAACCACCTACTCTGGGAACCACACCAGGGCAGCAGCTAGAGGGGTGCCAGTCACGTATGGGAAAGTGGGTGAAGTGACTGGAAATGGGGAAAGTGACAAGCAAGCCTCAGTGGCATTGTTTCCTCCCTGACCCCTTCCTGACATACAGAGCTACAAAGTGGTGAAGCAGGTTGCCCTGCCCTCATGAATACCTAAGGCTCTGCCCCATACAACTTAACAGGTGCACCAGGACAGGAAGTCAAAGCAGCTCTATCTAATACACTGAAACAAAAAAGGGAGGCTGCCAAATCAAGGAGACAAAGAAATTTGGCCCAAATGAAAGAAGAGAACAAAACCCAGATAAGGAAAATGGAGATAGCCAACCTATCAGATGCAGAGCTCAAAACACTGGTGATAAGGATTCCCAGAGAACTTGCTAACTCTGGCAACAGCATAAGAGAAGAAATGAAAGCTATACTAAGTGAAATAAAGAAAAATCCACAGGGAACCAACAGTAAGGGGAAGGAAGCCAGGGTTCAAATAAATGATTTAGAACATAAGAAAGAAATAAATAATCAACCAGAATAGAATGCAGAAACAAGAATTCAAAAAAATGAGAGAATAAGA
This sequence comes from Anoura caudifer, assembly GCA_004027475.1. Classification (NCBI taxonomy): domain Eukaryota; kingdom Metazoa; phylum Chordata; class Mammalia; order Chiroptera; family Phyllostomidae; genus Anoura; species Anoura caudifer. The sequence continues at coordinate 144,848 of PVKU01001370.1, forward strand.
AAACTCTGGACATCTTCAAAAGCGCCATCATCCAAATCATAGGGATGCCAGGAGGAAAAGAGGAAGAACTAGAAATTGAAAACTTATTTCAAAAAATAATAAAAGAAAACTTCCCTAATTTGGTGAAAGAAATAGACATACAAATACAAGGAGCACAGAGAGTCCCATACAAGTTAGACCCAAAGAGGACCACACCAAGACACATCATAATTAAAATGCCAAAAGTTAAAGATGAAAAGAAAATCTTAAAAGCAGCAAGGGAAAGGCAGAAAGTTATCTACAAAGGAGTTCCCATAAGACTGTCAGCTGATTTCTCAAAAGAAACTTTGTAGGCTAGAAGGGACTGGCAAGAAGTATTCCAAGTAATGAAAAGCAAAGACCTACAACCAAGATTACTCTATCCAGCAAAACTATCAATTAGAATGGAAGTGTAAAATGCTTCCCAGACAAGGTAAAGCTAAAGGAGTTCATCATCCCCAAGCCCTTATTATATGAAATGTTAAAGGAACTCATTTAGGAAGAAGATCAAAACTATGGTCATTAAAATGACATCAAACTTACGACTACCAACAACTGAATTTAAAAAAGAAAAACAAACAAAGCAAACATCTAGAACAGAAATAGAATCATAGATATGGAGATCCTTTGGAGGGTTATCAGTAGGGAGGGGGAAGGGGAGAATTGGACAAAAGATACAGGGATTAAGAAGCATAATTAGTAGATACAAAATAGACAGGGTGATGTTAAGAACAGTAAAGGATATGGAGAGGACAAAGAACTTATATACACAACCCATGGACATGAACTAAGTGGGGGGATTGCTGGACGGAAGGGAGATAATGGGTGGAGGAGGGAAAAGGGGAAAAAACTAGGACAACTATAATAGCATAATCAATAAAATATACTTTAAAAATAAAGTCATGAATCAGATAAATAAAAATATAATTAAAAATTTAAAAAAAGAAAGAAATCTCAATCTACCAGGATTCCAGAAAACTTTGGCCTTGCATGCTACCTTCTTGAACTGGTTGTTTTTGCTGAAAAGAGTTGATATTTTGCTGATTCTCAGTAGGATCAGGAGGATTTGCTGCTCCATCAGCATATGAAGTTGATATAAAATATAGAAAAACATTAAGAATTGGGCACCTTATGTAGAGAACTTGTTCCACTAACTGAAAATTGAATAATTGCCAGCTATTCAAATACAGTTGATGGGGAAAAGATGAGTTTCCATGGCACAGAAACAATGTCTGCCTGAACCATATCTTTTACAATCCAAATACAGTATGTTTTTTTAAAAAAATTCAGAATGTTCTCCCCCTTTATATATCTCATTTTTGCTAATGTGACAAGTGAGAAAACAGCAGGAAATGTTTAGGATCTTATAGCACAGATTCATTTCCAAAAACCAAGCCAGCACTTTAAAACAGGGACATCCCAGGGTGGGGAGAACCCTTTATATGCCCATGAATATTTAATCTATTCTGAAACTTTTGACATAGAGAAGGTGTAATGAAAAGCATGTGGGGACTTCTGGTCAAGATGGAGAGTTAACATGGCTCACCTTGCACATTCATATCAAAATTACAACCAACTACAGACCAAAGATCACTTAGAACCATCAGAAATTGAGTTGAATGGAAATCTAACAACTATGGAACTAAGGAAACCACATCAGTTGAGTAGGGTAAGAGACACAGAAGCATGTAGATGCAGAACGGGTGGGCACACACCCACTTGTGGTGGGTAAAAACTCAGGAGGGTTATCTTGGGAATGAGGGGTCCCAGCCCCACACAGGCCTTCCAGCCCAGGGTACCAGTGCCAGGAAGAGAAACCCCTAAAACTTGTGGCTGCAAAAGCCAATGGGTTTGGAGTTGGTGAAAAAAACTACTGGATTTCCTGACAGTTCCTCTTAAAGGGCCCATGCCGAACTTACCCAGATGCATCCCCTCTGAGCTTCAGCACTGGGGTAGCAACTTGAAAGGCACTAGTGGCATCAGGGAGGAACCGAAGTGTCTGGCATCAGAGTGAGAGCTGGGGGATAGCTTTCTCCCAGACAGAAAGGTGGGTGGAGGCCATTGTGCCTTCTTTGAGCCCTTTCCTCACAGAGCCACAGAGCCACAGAACCAGCAGGCTGGTGCTGTATCTGAGACTCTATTAACCTGGCTAATACAGTTTGTCCCACCCTGATGTTGATCTGAGGCTCCACCCCAACCTATGGGCCCTCCTTATGGGCCCAACCGAGGACCCAACTTATGGGCCTTCCCACAGCCTTGTACCTCTTGGCTAAGTGGCCCCAGGCCCAGCACTAGCAGCAACCAGCTTTGGATCACAGTTTGACTCCACCTGGGAACCTCCAAGCCCAACACAAGTAGTAGCCATCTGCAGATTGCTTTGTAGCTCATGCTGGGTGGCCCTGGGTGGAACACAGGTTGTGGCTCTCCCTGACCTGTACCTCCTGGGAAACCCCAGATCCTGCATATCCAGTGGAGAGCTACAGATCATGTCGGAGCACCACTACCCTGTCCCTGCATAGCTGATGCCCTACGGATGGTGGAGGTTGGTGGTTAGTGGTCACAGCCAGTTCTTGCAGCTGACTGGTCTGGGTAAACCCCTCCCACTGACCTGCCAACAGCAAGTAAGGCTAAACTATAAGCAAAGGGTGTACTTAGCCCACATGGAGGGGGCACCTTGAATAGCCAGTTTGGGTAATAGGGAAGGCTGTGCCACTGGAGCCTAAAGGCCACACTACCAAGACAGGAAGTCATAGCAGTTCTACCTAGTACATAGAAACAAACACAAGGAAGCTGTCAAAATGACGAGGCAAAGAAACATGGCCCAAATGAAAGGACAGATCAAATCTCCAGAAAAAGCCCTAACAAAATGAAGGTGAGCAATCTCACAGATACAGAATTCAAAACACTTGTTATAAGGATGCTCAAGGAACTCAGTGAGCACTTCAACAGCATGAAAAAAAGCCAGGCAGAAATGAAGGATATACTAATGGAAATGAACGATTTCAGGGAATCAATAGTAGAGTGAATGAAACCAAAAATCCAATGGAACATAAGCAAGCAGAAAACAACTGTCAGAACAGCAAGAAGAAAAAAGAATTTTCAAAAAGGAGGACAGCGTATGAAGCCTCTGAGACAATTTCAAGCAAACCAACACTCACATCATAGGGGTACCAGAAGGAGAAGAGAAAGAGCAAGAAATTGGAAACCTGTTTGAAAAAAATAATGAAAGAAAACTTCCCTGATTTGATGAAGGAAATAGACATGCAAGTCCAGGAAGCACATAGAGTCCCAAACAAGGTAGACGTAAACAGGTCCACATCAAGACACATCATAATTAAAATGCCAAAGGTTAAAAATAAATAGAGAATCTTAAAAGCAGCAAGAGAAAAGCAGTTGGTTATCTACAGGGGTGTTCCCATAAGACTGCCAGGGATGAGGAAGAGAGCAATGTTAGGATGTGGTCCTGCACAGATCCTGGCAAGTGTGGTGGCAGAGGGGTTCTGGTTCTTCAGAGTTGGTGGTGGTGGCATGTCTGGTCACAGGTGTGCTTGAAGATAAGCAGTGTGTGCCACACACACACACACACTTTTCTTCATTCATATGTCAATGGATACTTAGGTTGTTTCATGTTTCGATTATTGTAAATAATGTTGCAATGAACATGGCAATATAGATATCTCTTCAAGATAATGATTTTATTTCCTTAGGATATACCCACAATTAGAATTGCTGCATCATATGATAGTTCTGTTTTTAATTTTCTGAGAAACCTCTATGTTGCTTTCCATTGTGACTGTACCAATTTACATTCCCATCAGCAGTGAATGAGGGTTCCCTTTTCTGTATATTCTCACCAGCACTTGTTACTGCTTGTCCTTCTGATAACAAGTATTCTAACAGATGTGAGGTGATATCTGGTACTGATTTTGATTTGTATTTCCCTGATTTTTAGTGATGCTGAGCATCTTATCATGTACCTGTTGGTCATTCGTATATCTCCTTTGGAAAAAATGTCTGTTCAATTATTTTGCCTATTTTTAAATCAGATTGTTGTTTTTCTTTTGCCATTGAGTTGTACAAATTTCTTATATATTTTGGATATAAACACCTTAATCACATATATGATTTGCAAATATTTTTTCTCATTCTACGGTTTGCCTTTTCATTTTGTTGATTGTTTCTTTTGTTGTACAGAAGCTTTTTAGTTAGATGTAGTTTCACTTATTGATTTTTAATTTTCTTGCTGTGTTTTTGATGTTATGTCCAAAAAAATCATTGCCAAGGCCAATGTCAAGAGACTTTTTTTGTTTTTTGTTTTCCCTAGGAGTTTATAGTTTCAGGTCTTACATTTAGGTCTTTATTTTAAGTTAGTTTTTGTGAGTGGTATAAACAGGAGTCACTTATCAATAAATATGTTACATAGCATTAATAAACTGAAATATCAAATATTCAAAACTATGATTATCTCAATAGATGCAGGAAAAGCATTTGACAAAACTCAACATCCTTGCATAATAAAAACTCTGAAAAAACTGGGTTTACAAGGAACATACCTCAACATAACATAGACCATATACAACAAGGCCCCAGCTAAACACAAAACCAGGGAACCCACTCTCATTACTCTTCTTCAACACAATACTGGAAATCTAAGGAGTTCTCTCAAAGTATAGTCCACAGACACCTGGGAGTCCCCAAACTCTTGACAACTTTTAAGGATGTCTGCAAAACCAAAACTGTTTTAATAAAAATCCTTACATCATTTGCCTTTTCAGCTTGTTGACATTTGCAGTGATGATGCTAAAGCAATGGTGGCACTTTGTCAAGAATCAAGGAAGTGGCACCAAACTGTGCAAGTAGTCATTGTATGCCTCCCCACCACACACTCATAGCTGAAACAAACAGACAAAAACCCAATGGCACTCAAGAATATCTTCGGTGATGCATTAACAATTAAATATGAACACTAGAATATGTACCTTTTAAATAATTTAGGTGGCAAAGTGGGAAAAATATATATATATAGTATTTTTCTGCATACCAAGTTATCATGGTTGTTTTGAGGAAAAGCATTTGTGCAATTCTTTGAGTTGCAAGTTGAACTAGCTGGATTTTATTTTTTTGTTTTATTTTTCATGGCATACCATTTTTACTTGAAAAAATGACTAACAAACTATGGTTATTCTGATCTAGATATTTGGCAGAAATTTTCTGTAAATGAATAAAGTGAGCCTGTCATTTTAAGGAAAACAACTGAGTATTTGTTGCCAACGATAAAATAATAAAATATGCCTGGCTTGTGTAGTTCAGTAGGTTGAGCGTGGGCCTGCAAACCAAAGGACTGCAGTTTGATTACCAGTCAGGGCACATGCCTGGGTTGCAGGACAGTTCCCAGCAGGGGACGCACAAGAGGCAACCATACATTGATGTTTCTCTCCCTCTCTCCTTCCCTTCCCCTCTAAAGATAAATAAATAAAATCTTTAAAAAAATATTTAAAATAATAAAATAGCTTGCAGGAAAATTAAAGTTTTGGAAAACTTATCTATCATCATGAGCTTGACAACTTCTTAACACTTGAAGATTTTCTGAGATTGGTGATGATATTAACTATTTTGCTTTTTAAAATAATATTGTATGATGAAATATGTCAACATTTGGATTATCTGCATAACTCATGAACCAATATTTTCCAAATAACAATGCATGCTGTTACAAAGTTATGCATGGGTAAAAGTTCTATTTAAAAATTCAAAATATTTTGTCCTGGTTGGTGTGGCTCAGTTGGTTGGAATGTTGGCCCATAGACTAAATGTTGTAGGTTCAGTTCTCAGTCAGGACATATACCTAGGGTGTGGGTTTGATCCTGGTTGGGGTGCATACAAGAAGGCAACTGATGGCAACCAGTGAATGTTTCTTTATCACATCAATGTTTCTCTCTCTCTCTCTCTTTCCCCCCCTCTCCCCCCATCCTCTTTCTCTAAAAGCAATGAAAAAAATGGCATCAGGTGAGGATAAAAAATGATGAAAAAAATCAATGTACTTTTCAACAGGAAAATATTTTAATGATGTTTTTGTAGCACAAAAAATTTTAAACTAAGTAAGAGAGATGTGAGGGAATCTATAAAACCATAAATTATATTGCTTTAAATCTTGACATAACCTAGATGCTGAGAATGATCAGGTCTCATATTAGCAGATTCTCATTGCTTTCCCAAAGGCACAGTCTGGGTGATACATCCAACAAAGAGATCTTTCTTGGGCTCCAGCCCCCTGACTTGTCATTTACAGTATTATAATATTTGAGACTCCCCATCTCTGCAGATGCAAATGACAGTCTGTCTGCCTAGAACTGACTTCAGTTGCTCCTCAGGCCCTACCAGGCAGAACTTCTGATTTCTTTTTTCTTTCTGACCCTGAATTCAGAAGAGCTTCTCCCTGAGGTCCTTGTGTCATTCAGTTTCTTCTTCCTGCTGCTTCACTTTGAAATGTTTTCATTGTGCAGATGCTATTGCTCCTTCGCCTTCTTCATTTTCTGACAGTGCACTATACTCAGAGTAGATCAGTGGATGATAGTTTAAGAAAGTGCATGAAGTTTATTGATATGGTTTTAGAGTCTACTTCGTATCTACTCTTAAGAAACTATTAGTTGGGACTTTGTGTAAGAATATTTCTTCCTTTTTGAACTTTATATGAGGCTACATTTTCTTTATATGCTTTTACCAAAACATTCTGTAGCAGGCTGAATGCTGAAATAGATAATGGAATCTAACTTTTGTCTATTAAGCCAGACATGAAAGAGATTTGCAACAATATAAAAACAATGCCATTGTTCTCACTTTGTTATTTATTTTAGTATGCAATTGGGTTATTATTGTGATTTTTCAAATAATAGATATATATTTTTAATTTTAATCATTTTTAATAAATGTAACCCACATTAACCAAAGTTCTTTAAGGTGCTCAATAATATTAAATATAACACTGATTCCAAAAACTTCAGAACTGCTAACCTAATAAATTATTCTTAGAAAATTTTACATGTGAGTACCAAGCAAGTTAATGTGTTCAGCAATAGATTAAAATGACCTCCTCATTTGAATGTTAAATTGGGTGTAATAACCAATAATGGTACCATAAATAATTAATTGAGAAGTCAAAAAGGAAAACAAAGCTTTAAGAAGCCTTCGTGATACTCTGTTCATGTGACAAAGACTGAACTTGTTCCTGACATGTGATAGTAAATGCAGCGCTGGTCTCCTAGGTGAGCTGTTTGCTTTGCCATGCCACACACATGCTTTTGTTTTTTTTATATCTCAGATATTAGTCTGGCTTCCTTGTGTTTAATACATCTGACATATGGCTTGTTTCTTCATCTACCTTTTATTATTTTATTTCATCGGGGTACTTTGAAATTTGTATGAGGAATAATCAGCAAATTACAATTCAGTTTTAAGTGCCTTTCCTTATCAAAATACATAGAATTATATGGCAGTCTTAGGATTCAGTGCTTCAGCTGATGACATGTAATATAATGTTGAATAAAACTATACAGCCTGACTTAGTTAAGCCTATCATTACCTGATATAGAATATAAAAACAGAAGAGAGAAAGAAGTGGACAAGATCTTCATAGATAACTAAGCAGCTGGATGAACATAGCAAGAGAAAGAAAAGATATTTTCCTGCTGCTTTCCTGATGTCAGTGTTTCCCTTGCTGAGCTTTGAATGTTTCCTCATTTCCCCTCCCTGCGGGACTCTGGGTTCTCAGAGTTTGACATAACTTAAGGTGCTGTCAGTATAGTGAAGTTACCAGTGTTCAAGTGCATTGTCACCAGCTACTAGCTATGTGACCTTGATGTAGTGACTTCAGCTCTTTGTACTCTATTTCCCTTTCCATAAAATGAAATAATAATGAGTGGGTCTACATCAGTGGATGAAGACTAAGTGAAACTATCCATGTACCATGCTCAGCCTTCTGCCTGCCACCCAGTGTGTCCTCCACGAACATCAGCTACGATCCTTCTTCTCCACTTTCACTCATTGTCACTTTTATCTTAATTGTATGCTAAATGAGTGGGAAAATAAAAAACCATATTGGGTAATTCAATGAATATACATTAAACTCTTATATAGCAGGTACTGTGCCAGGGCTGGGGATACAAAGAAGAACAAAAGAGAGTGGAGGCCATGTCCATGTAGCACGTTACTCATTCCTGGCCTCTGGCAGAGCACCTGGCATATAGTAGATGTTTAAGCAACATGTGTCAGTAAGGTAACAACAAAGCTTAGGAGATAAGTATAGTTACTCTTACCATTTTACAGATGAAAAAACTGAGACTTAGGAAGGAAGAGTAATTCATCCAGAGTGATCAGGGTAGTATGTGACAGGATCAGACATGAAAGCACCTTGGCATGACTCAGGTTAGAGACAGTGCCTATGCTGCATCTCAAGGCAGGATGTGCTCACATCAGCTATCTGTGCTGCTTGAGGAGTGGGAATTCGGCCTCCCAGCTTCTAATTTCTAAAGTATACCATTGCCCTGCAGATAAACCAAATGCTCAACTAAATATTCCTTAAGTATATACTAAATCACCTTCTTGTGCATTGTACTGTTCTAATCTTTGAGGATGTAGCGAGATGTTAGTGAAATTTAGATTCCATCTAGAGAAATAGACACTTAGCAATTAATTTTACATGTGACCGCCCTTGTGGTGAATGCTGTATGGGAGCATATGGCACAGGTTCTGCCTGAGTCTGGCACAGTGATCAGAGGGCTGCCACAAAGAAGGAATGTTAACATCGAGCTCTGAAGAGTAAGTAGAAAAAAATTAACTAGAAAAGAAATGAAGAGAATTTCTTGCAGAATAATGTGTTTTCAGGACTAACTTGGGACATAGCAGTAAAAGGAAAAAGGCCAGTGTGCTACACTGAGAGAGAGAGAGACAGAGAGAGAGAGAGAATGAACCAGTCACTTTTCATACATGCTCACTAGCAGGTATTGAACCGCAACACTTTGGTGTATTGGATGATGCTCCAACCAACTCAGCCACCTGATCGGGGCTCATCTCCTTTTGGATAACATTTGGTACCTGTTTTCTGTCAGCTGTGTGGTACTGCAGCATTTTGTACTGAGGCACGGGAAAGGCATGAGCTGTAATCTCTCAGAAATAATAAGGCATGTGGCAATTATAAGCCTTACTTCTGATAGAGCCCAGAATCAAGCTGGGAAATTATTAACTGAAGATAGCTCTGTGGAAGAAAAGGTCTTCTCAGGTGAGCTGAGAGAACACCAGTCCTAGAAGACAGTCCAGGAAAAAACTTCTGTCTGGTGAAATGCATCCCCGTCTTAAAGAGTCACAATGTACACTAGAATATTAAAGGACCTTCTAAGAACTACAGTGAAAAAATGTGAGAAACTCAATTCTTCATTATGTGTTTGACAAATGTACATGACTAGGGAATCCTTGTCGATACACATACACACACCACTAATTGGTACGCTGAAGAACACACTTTGGGAAATTTAAAAAAAGAAGAAGAAGAAGCAGAAGGCACATTGGCATCAGGCAGGAAGGCCAAGCAGTGGGGGGAGAAATAAAATGGCCCAGCATCATAGGAAACTCCTGCAGTTGGTGCCCACGCTGCAGTGTCCTGACTCTCAATCCGTTTCGGCAGCCCTGAGTCTGAACGGCACACAAATTCATATGGGGCTGACTACCAGTCCAAAGGCTGCCTGAGCTATTGGGTGAGCCTGTTGCTCTCTTAAGAGAAGAGCTTTTGTGCATTTCAAGATAATCAAGCAGTGATGACTGATGAAGACAATTGCCTCTCTTACTTTTAAATTCCAAAATTTGAAGTAAAGAAGCAGTATAAAATCTATTCTGTTGTTCCTGGAAGTAGGAGATTACCTATTAAGATATCAGTTTGAAAAATTTGAAAATGAAGCTAAAAAAGTAAGGGAGTGATATAATGAAAAGATAGGGTCAGTTAGACTAGTTTTACAATCCTGGCTTAGCTGTGTGACCTTGGGTGACTGACTTAACTTCTCTGAACCTCAGTACCATATCTGTAAAAAAACACTTCACTTGCAGAATAATGCAAGCATTATAAATAACATATTCTCATGAATTATTATCTCATCATTGTGAAAATATGTAGTAAATATTCAATTAATAAAAACTGTTTCTGTTGTTTCCATGAGCAGAAAAGAATTGGTAGTATAAGATAAACAGTATTCATTTGATTCCCCCACTGTAAATATCTTCTAACATTATGTCATTTTTTCATCTTGCTAATGTAAAGCATAGCCTGGGTTCTAGAATAACTGCCAGTTTAAAAATCTCAGCTCTGTGATGTGCTGTCTGACCTTGAAAAAACCACATTACTTCTCATTGCCTCAACTTTCTAATATACAAATTGGGATGATACATATTATTTATTTCCTATTTTTTTACAGTTCTTGTGAGACTCTAGTTAAATTGTACACGGTGCTGTGAATATGCTTAAGAACTCATTGTTTTTCATTGTTGTTAATATCAACATTTCTCAATGCCTTATAAAATGTTTGCATTTGAAAAATGGTACTTCAACAAAAAAAATGATTGGACGTAAAACAAAACCGAACAAATGATTTTCTTCTTTACCATCTCTCTCTTTACTCACCACCTCTGGCATTCCTTGGCCCCAGGTAACTGCTCTTCGAGTCTCAGCTGTCACTTTGACCATTCCTTCCTCGTTGAGTCTAGTCTACACGAGCTACACCGAAATGATTTCCAGTGCAGCCTTAGGAGAAGAAGGTTCACGTTGGAACGACAATTCCCAAGGCAGCACCATCTTGACTAGTGACGGTCTATGGTATTTCCATCTTCCTCATTGATTATAATATTTTCTCCTTTATTGAATTTGTGGATAAGAGCTACCAATTCAAATCTGTTTGGCTCTAAATTCCACTTTGTTTATATAACATAACAAGAGCAACAATCTCACTAATAATAAAAACTAACATTTATTGATTATTTACTAGGTGCAGAAACCATACCCTAAATTACCATAATCATAAGTTATTTACTTGCATTATCTTATGTAATAATCACAACAAACCTATTAATGGTAGACATCACTGTTCTAGATGAGGAAATAAGGCCCCAGAGGGGAAGTGAGCTGCTCAAGGGCACACAGCTAAGAGATGGTAGAACCGAGATTCACATTCACTTGGGGCTGATTCAAGAACCCACACCTCTTGCCTCTTTTTGTTGCTGTTGTGTTTCCAGAATGTTTTTCCTCCTTAATGATTGGAACAATATAATTTATATCAGCTGATAAGCCTAAATCTTGTGTGTTTTTAACCTCTGTAAGTAAAAATAGCATTATGAAAAGATTTCAGCAGCTTCGGGGACATTCATTCACATCATGAAGGCTTAGTGAATGCTGGTAAAGGTCCAGGAAAACAGCTGGGCTCGTTCCACCAGTGGGAGCTCTGTGGCAGGGATACGCTCTCCCAGGTGGGCTTTCTTCATTCTGGTTCCGTCTGACAAGAGAACTTGAAACAACCCATACATTTCTCTTTCATTACAAATCCCCCTTAAAAATTTTGGTTCAAAATTTGCACTATCCCAGAAGCATTTTGTGATGACTGTAGTCACCTCCTTGCCTATCCAGTGATGACAGAGCCCTGCTTATATAAGGTCTACATGTAATGACATACAGGCACTACACATTGTACAAATATACAAATTGCACAAATTGCAAGCCAAAACTCAGGTAGGCAAAAATTGCTTCTTTTTTAATTTTCTAAATTATTTATTTATTTATTTTTAACAATTTTATTTATTTATTTCTAGAAAGAGGAGAAGGGAGGGAGAAAGAGAGGGAGAGAAACATCAGTGTGTGGTTGCCTCTCATACACCCGCTACTGGGGACCTGGCCCTCAACCCAGGCAATGTGCCCTCACTGGGCATCAAACCTGCGACACTTCGATTTGCAGGCTGGCACTCAATTCACTGAACCACACCAGCTAGGGCTTTTTTTTTTTTTAAAGTAACAGAACTTTGTTTCTGTTAAAAGTTGCCTTTCTAATAAATGTTGTCAACTTGCTATCAGCCAGTATGTTTTCTTCCCTTACCCTGGAGTTGCATCTACCTTCTGAGAGAAGCTATGGGAAGTATCAAGGCTTTGGATGGGGTAGAGATGGGAGAATGAGGGAAGCATGTCTGTTCTGAGTTATCGTCTATGAATGCCATCATTAGATGAAATACCTATTCTAGTCTTTCTCAAGTCTTGTGCTGATCAATGTTACTCCATGCTACTCATGAGCATATGTGAAGCACTTCTGCTCTTTGCTATTACTTCCTAAATAGACTGCCTGTATGCAAGTCATTCATTATCTAAGACTCTGCTTACAGGAGGAACTGAGCTAAATCAGACCTTTAAAAATAGAAATTTCAAAGCCTGGGCAGGGTCTTTGTTTAGCTATGGAATCAGCATTAAGAGGTGTATGATTAAACACTGGCTCTTTTTTTTTTTTTTTTTTTTTTGATTCTAGGCTCTCAACAAGGCACAATTTAAAAGGGTTGGTATTGGTAGTGAAATAAAAAAATGGAACTTTTAGTTTTTAGTGAGTTTTGTTGACATAGTAAGGCTATGTAACAAAATGCCTCAACACTCAGGTGCTAACAATACATTTGTTCTCATTCTCACAAATTGGCAAGCTAACAAGTTCAGCTTATTTAGGCTGCACTTACCTGGACAGCCCTGTTTCACTCTGTAGGTAGGCTAGGTTCTGAATGCGGATCTGCTGCATATATATTTGTTCTAGAAACAGGCTGAAGGGGCAGTAGTTACCTGGGGCATGCTCCTCACATAGCCCAGGATCACTGAAAACAAGAGCCAAGCCAAACTGTGCAGGCATGTTTAAAGCCCTTGCTTGCATCACATCCACTAATATTCCACTGACCAAAGCAAATCACAGGGCCAAGCTCAACATCAGTGGGCCAGGAAAGTACACTCTTCCACAGGGGCAGGGGGAGTGGAGTGAATACTTGTTATCATGTGTATTAGTGCTATAACCTTGCAAAATTATGAGGCAGTTACAAAACTACTCTTCCCCCATGGGTTTAAATTTGTATTTAAGAATTAATATGTATCCTTGGAGCATGTGTATATTTGTACTAGAAGCTTGCACATGATTTATCCCACTGTTACCAAACAGGCATTCAAGAAAAACAGACATATCTTGAACCATTCTGGTAGAAGACTTTGAAAATGGCTAGATGTGGAGGACAAAAGCTGCTTAGAACAGTCTTTCTGGAATTCTTGGGAAAATATTGTAGTTTGAATGAATAATTATGACTTAGGAGAAAGAATGGAGTTTGAAGGAAAACCACCCACCCTGGGTAGGAAGGTAAGGTTCTGAAAAGGTGAGTGGGAAGTCTGGGGATGGAGGTTTGAAGCAAGAGAGAAAAGTGGGCCTAAGGGCAGGTGTCAGCCTGGGAACTGGGGCTTCTGATGAGGGCCTTCCTGGGAGAATTAGTGCTTAGCTGCTATAATCTGGCCTGTGAACAAAGTCATGTTTAGTGAGCTGCTGCAAATCATTTCTCTCACTTGTAGTCAGTTCCTTTAGGTTTTTTTCTCTCAACACTTCAGTTAAGGCTCAGTCATACTTTTTATGCTGTCAATAAGTAAAAGAGTACGCTATTAGAAAAAATAAAATATACCTAGTCAAGTAATTCTTAAATTGCCTTTTAAAAAGCCCATTTTTCTTTTCAAATTTATTTTTATTGTATTTTTTTCATTACCATTTAGTCCCCTTATACTCCCCATCCCCACACACAATCACCACTCTGTTGTCCATACCCACGAGGCCTTTTTCGTTTTTGCTCAATCCCTCCGCTGGTTATCCCGCCCCCCATTAGAGCTGTCATCCTGTTCTCTGAGTCTGTCTCTATTTTGCTTGTTAGTTCAGTTTCCTCATTAGAGTCCACCTATGAGTAAAATCACATGGTATTTGTGTTTCTCTGACTTGTTTATTTCATTTAGCATAATATTCTCCAGGTCCATCCATAAGGTTGTAAAAGGTGAAGTTTTCTTTTTTACAACTGAGTAGTATTCCACTATATAGATGCGCCATGGTTATTTTATCTACTCATCTGCTGATGGAACTTGGGTTGCTTCCAAATGTTGGCTATTGTAAATAGTGCTGCAATGAACATAAGGGTGCTTATATTCTTTTGAATTTGTGTTTCACATTTTTCTAGAAAGGATTTAAATTCTTAATGTAAACCTTCAAATTTTCTTTTTGACAGTTCATTTGGGAAACACAATACCTAAGAGGAGAGCCTATTTCTGTTGGAAACATGAGCTTTTTTCTTTTTGCCTTAGTGATAAATCATTTATTCTTCTGATTTATAAGCATATTTTACATATACTGATTAATACATCAAATGTATAATGTGATAGTTCCCTTTAGAATGCTAAGACCACATATGTTAAACTCAGCTACACATTATATTGGGCTATTAGACAAGTGTCACTTTAATACAATACATACATATTATACTTTTTTTTTTTTACTGACAGAAGAACATGCCTTTCAAAAAATATTTTATTGGATGAAACTTTCTTATTCTCATGAAAATTTTGGTTCTTGAATATAATTTATTATGCCTTTTAAAATTGTTTGATAAAAGCATTGGTACATTATAAATACCTGTAAAGAAAATATAGTTTAAAATTTTGAGGGAAATATTATATAATTTTTCTCTTTTACATTTTCACAAAAATTCACACAGGCACTAAGAAAGACTGACAAAAATATTTTTTTGTCTGAACAATATACTCCAGGTTGGAAACATTCAAACGTGACTTTATTTAAATATTAAAGCTTCTCTAGAGTGAAACTTTGGCTACAATCCAATGAGCTGTTTGGGGTTTTAACCAGGAAAAGATACTGTTAGAAGAATGAAAAAGAAAGCTTCAGACAATTAGCACTAGGCTAGGAATGAGGGAAGGATGAGTTTTCATTTATTATTTTTATTGGGCTCTCTAGACCTTAGCTTTGTTTTTATTTGAAAATTTGTCTCATAACTCCCTGGTCCTTTTCAGCTTTAACACTTTTGATGTGCCACAATTTTCAAAATTCTATCTAATGCTCCATACCAAGCAGCATAGGAAACTTCCAAGAACAATGTGATACTATAGTTCTGTTAGGAGAACATTCTGAAAGCTTCATGGGTATTGCTCTGGAATTACCCTTATTCTGCACAAATTCATTTGGTAGAATAGGGGGTGAAATTTTGTCTTACCACATTTCAAACCAAAGCAAGTGACAGACTCTAGTGTTCTCTTCATCATCTAGTTCATGCAAACAGCACATCCAATGGGAGAATGCCACTGCAGGTGACTAGAGCTTTTGTGAGCACAGAGACAGTGGGCAGCTAGTGGGTTGGCAGTAATGAATTAGAAGAAATGGGCATCCAGGGATGGTGAGATTAAATGAACATGTCAAACTAGGTATCAGAGGTACTTTCAGGAGATTAAAATACCATTTGGGGGGCCAATAAATTAATTGTCATGAAAAATTCTCATAATTATTATCACTCAGAATCTGCCTGAAAGAAGTTGAAGATTTTTTTAATGCATTTACACTCTGAACATATTCATTTAGTGCAACAGTGGGCAAAATACAATGCCTATTGAGCGTTCACCAGGGAGGTGGCTGCCATAAGCAGCATGGAGCAGAGCACCTTGGGGACCAGGCATTCAAGTCTATCCGGGCAGCTGCTACTTAGCTCCAAGCAACTGTCGCCACAAGGGAAGATGGGCCTGTGAATCAGGTTTTACATGAAATCTCATATTTTCAATAATCACTCACATTTTAAAAACATTTCACATGCCAGACAAAATCTACCCGAAGAACAAATGCAGCCTGTGGGCTGCCAGCTTGTGTCCTCTGAGTTGAAGCTTGGAAGCAATTTGACAAGAATTTGGATACTGTTCAGCTGTAAGGTTGGGGAACAGCCTTCAGTGTCAAGGAATGATCATGTAGTTTCAAAGATCCTGAAAGACCTATTCTAATGAATACTATTTTAAAAACAAATGCCACCTCCTATTGGCTCTTCCCATATGAATATTTTCCTGTTATTAGGTTGGTTCTCTGTGTTATGAGTGGCTTTCTGTTATTATTGCTAAAAAAAAAAAAATATGGCTAGGAATTAGCCAAGTCCCAAGTGTAAGTTCTAAGAACGTAGTGTAAATTAATTCTCTCAGTATTTATCAATAGTTTGTGGCTAAGACAAGTGAGGAGAACCTTGAGAAGGGGAAACAGGAAGACCAGCGCATAGAGCGTTAGCCACAATCACCGTCAGGCCCGTGGAGGCCCGCTGCCTGGCACGCCAGGTGAAGAATGTGCCAACACTGCTCAAACCAGGTAACGCAGACTCTGACACCTGTGGACGCCTGTGGATTTATGGATCTAAGTAACCCAGCTCTCCCTCCCCACAGATGACCAGATGGTCATGCCCTGAATAAGTAGTACTTTGGAATAGAAAAGATAGGGTCTGGGTCTGATTGTAAACTCTTTTATCAGAAACTTTCTAAAGCCTTCTGTAGCATCAAAATTCAAAGAACCACAGGGCAAAGACAGAGGACAGCTACCAGAACATGTTCTTTCCTCTCGTTCCTTGCAGATTACTTTTTAAATTAATCTATTGTCCAGCTTATGACTTTTCTTTTGAGAGATGAAATGGGAGGGGGGCCCAAGAAGGCAGTCTAATGTGGTTCAAGGACCACGTGCGAACTGCAGCTCTAGAAAGAACAAACACTTTACTTGTGTCAGCAGCGAAGAGATGGTTTGAAAGAGCTAGGATCCATTCAGGAAGTTGGATTTACTATATGACCTCATCTCTTTCAAATATCCAGTTCGGGGAGAAAAAGGAAAAGTATCACCAAGGATATTATAAGCATAAGAATCAATGACAAAAACAACTACTTCAGGCACAGGCAAAATCTAAGGGGAAGAAGCATGAATATTTCCAACTCAGGACCACAGACTTATTTTAATTTTCCTCCTTCAGAATGTCCACCAGAGCCTGCAGCAGGCGGTCGTCTCTGTGCTTATAAGGTTTGGTATTATAGAAAACATCCACGTAGTCGTTATATAGACTGTCCTCAGCGTCTTTAAGCTGGGAAGGTTTGTTCAGCTTTTCCAGGGCTTCGTAGAAATTTTCATAAGGGATGTTGACCTTTGCAGTTGGAGACTTCGTTGGTGATTGCTTTGGTGGTGAGTTTTTGCTGAAAGCACTTTGTAGGAGTCGCAGCATGGCCTGGGAGGGGGCACGCTCTACCGGCTCACCCCTGCTGTTTCCCACACCACCGCTGCTGCCGCTTTTTGCTGTCAGGGGGTTTTCCTTCAGGTTCTCTTCCATGGGCTGCTCCTAAAACACAGAAATCCACCGACAAAGGGAAGAAGGCTCATTTTCAGTGCTGGGCAGGCCTGCTGCAGCACCTGCCCCTGCTTCCCCTCAAGAGGTGGTTGAAGGGCAGAGGGAGTTTGAGGCTTAGAGTCACGCTAACCCAGGTACCCGGGGCACTTTTTAAATTCTCTTTAACTTCACTTGTAAGATGGGAATAAGAATGCCTCTCTTTCTGGTGTATTTGAAGACTAAAATTAGGTTATTAAGTGCTTGTACTTACTGGTATCCTTCACTTTGATAAGTGGAGTTCAAGTTAGGGAATTTAATAACTTTGAATTGATTAGTTTTAATTTCTAAATTCTAGATGAATTAATAAATGAATAAAACAGTAAAGTTTCATTCTATAGAAAATAAACAACTTACCACACCTACTCCCTTTCTTCCTTACTCATGTTTAACTCACTCCCCACCAAAAAGTTAGGGCAGCTTCGCTCACCACATTGTCAATTGACAGTTCAAAAAACAAAAGCATGCCGAGAAGAGTATAGCCACACTGACCTCCCCTGACTCCGCCATCTTCTCCACCCCTCTTCTGTCGTTCTGCACGGTGTTGTAAGAGGTGTACACACGAGGCTGCTTCATGTGCTCTGGCTGAGAGGATGTCCCATGCAAAATCAGCTTCCAGCTCACAATTCTGCCTTCATTTTGCATTCTCCCGGACTGATGGATAAGCATACATAATTTTAGTGTGTGTTCTGAGTAACGTGAAACAAGCTTCTTCAAAATATCTACAAAGGATATAGGTATCCTTTATAGAGTTAAAATCCAATTTAAAATTTCTGTGCATCCCCTGTGTAGAGCTCTGTGAAAAAGAAATAAATCGCTGGGGGGGAGGGATAAATGGTGATGGAAAGAGACTTGACTTGGGGTGGTAAACTCACACTACAACATACAGATGATGTGTTATAGAATCATACACTGGAAACCTATGTAATTATATTAAAAATGTCACCCCCAATAAGACAAAAGAAAAAATTTAAGAAGAAAAAAAGAGCCCTGACCCAGTGGCTCACTTGGTTGGAGTGTCATTTCATACACCAAAAGGTTGTGGGTTCAATCCTGGTCAGGGCACATGCCTAGGTTGCAGGGTCCACCCCCATTTGGGGTGTGTACAGGACGCAACCGATCAATGTTTCTCTCTCACATGGATATTTCTCCCTCTCTCTCTCTCCTTTCCTCTGTCTCTAAAATCAATAAACATATCCTCAGGAGAGAATTTTAAAAAAGAAGATAATAATAAAAAACCTAATGGGAAAATAAAGAAATCACTGGATTCACTCCTGGTATGGAAATTGACAGTTTACAGGCTTGAGGATTCAAAAACCAATTAATTGCTTCATTTAATTAAAAAAGCAGAACTCTCAGGGGCAGGGGTAGCCAGGACAGCGGAGAACAATTGGGGGAAAATGGGGACAACTGTAACTGAACAACAATAAAAAAATTTTTAATTTAAAAATTAAAAAGGCACAACTATATTAACCCCCTTTAAAAATATATTTTATTTATATATTTTTAGAGAGAAAGGGAGGGAGAGAGACAGAGAGGGAGAGAAACATCAATGTGTGGTTGCCTCTCACATGCCCCCTAGGGACCTCACCCACAAAATAGGCATGTGCCCTGAGTAGGAATCAAACTGGTAACCCTTTGGTTCACAGGCCGGCTCTCAATCCACTGAGTCACACCAGCCAGGGCTAACCTCCTTTTCTACATGAGGTGTGCTCTTAAAAAGTTGACTGTACCTTCTATAAACAGAATTGTATTTGCCTATTACCAACTTGTAAAAACATTCCATTAGGGAAAAAAGTCAGCCTCTACAGAGCATCACCAATAACCTTCAGCATTAATCGGCCCTTGAAAACTGTACATTATGGGAAGAGTAATACTTTTCAGAGGCTCAATACTATGTTAGAAGTAATGTGCTGAAATCTAAAGTATCTAAAAAAGTATTTAAAAGTATAGAGTCAAATTCTGCAGACTTATCTTGGTGAATAGGCTTTCTTAGTTTCCTGGTGGTGAAACTGAGTTAGGCTGGAGGCCATGTTCACGAACGGAACCACCTACTAATAACATTTTCTAATTCTCCCCGTGAGAGCGGGAATTTTTACCACTTCCATTTCTAAATTACAGTTTTAGCTGTCTTTAGGAGAAAGCTATTCTCAGAGAAAAAAGTAACAATAGCTATAAGATTTATATTAATTTAATTGACATCTTCAGGAATTTAAAATCATCTCTTTTTAAAAAGTTATTTAGACATTGAAATCTGATGCTGCTGATACTTACAGCACATCTCTCTCAGGAGAACTCAGACCAAAAAACCCTTTTATTTATATGCTTACCTATAGAAAATGCTGGAGAAATGATGCAAAAATAAATAATTCAGCTGTATAAGTATTTGGCTTTTTGCTCAGACAACTCCTTGCTTTATTTTTAGGACTGTATGGTATAATTATAGAGTGTTGTAAACAGAGTGAAAGAGAAATGCTTTTTACTTTGTTTCATAACTGAAGCAAAACAAAACAAACTCATGTTAAATAAGCTGTCTTGTCTAATAAGTAAGCTACTTCTAAATAGCCATGGCAGTAAATATTTGTAATAGTTCCCTCATGTGACTCCAGCAGAGTGTCATGAGCAGAGCCGGTCTAGCATTTAACTGTGTTTGTGAATGTAGCTCATCCTGGTGAGTAGGTCATGTGGCGGGCTACATTCTAACACGGGAACACTTGGGTTTGTCCCACAGCCTGTCGCATTGTAGATTAGGGTACCTTCTCTTCCTTCTTCTGTGGCTAGTGCCTAATCTTTTTTTTCCCCTTAAATCTATGTAGCCAAGTAGGCAAGACTTGCAACACTACATCTTTTCCTTATTTCAACTAAGGAGTAATCAAAGTTCCTTGGAGCCCTTATTAATGATGACCCCAACCTTAAAACTCCTTCAGAGTGTTTCAGCTTGTGATTCTGTAGTCTTTCTTCTTTCTTACCATGTCTGCAATTCGCAAAGTCCAGGTGCCTATTGGATTCTCTCCCCACGTGTGAACAGACATGAAGTCCCAATTTTTAAAGCCATTAGGAGATGTATCTCGCTCTCTTTCAGCCAACAGAACAGTGGTGGTTCCTATTTTCATATAAAAAACACAAGTTAATAAATGTCCTAACAGTTCTGATAGCACACACTCTAGCATCTGATAAATGAAAATGAAAGCTGGGAGAGGTTAGCCTTCCAAATTTTCCTGTTGAGTATAAGACTAGGACAGAGACATTCACAAGAAAAAAAAATATTTTTATCTATAGTACTTTGCACATTATCTGACGTATGTTCTCAATAAATAATGTGGAAAAATAAATAATGAATGACTATATTAAAGTTTATTTGAATAAGGAAAACTCAGAACTGCATCTACAAACTATTGTACATTAAATAAGAGAGTCAAAGACTTAAAATACATTTTAATGCAACTATCACTTTGAAATTTAAAAGGAAATTTTGAAAATTTAATAGGTAACTGCATCTATAATCTTGTGTATACATAAATGTAAAGATATATTAATTTAATAACCTTTTATCAAATAAAACCACTTTTCAAATTAAAACTTTCTGTAGATCAATAAATACTATTTCTAAGTGAAAGGGTCAAATGAAAAGGCCATCAATGAAAAAGCATTACACCAATATTTCAGGCCAATTCCAAGATATCTAGAAAGTGTAACTCCAAAATTAACAGAACCTACTCCAAGCCTCTAAGAAGTTCATATCCAAGAAGATTATAGAGAGAGCTCATCTTTCCTCACATATCACCTATAGACATTGAATTTAGTCAGAGATTGAATCCCACAAAAATATAAAAGTGTTGGGATAGTTTCTCCTGGCTGGACTGTGGTTTATGTTCACAAGCTTTTGCCCATCCAAGATCTCATTGGAATTAGTACCCTCTCAGGAAAAGCAAATGCCCATATATCATATTGTATGGCCTTAATCATATCGTTATGGAAAATTTGTTAGTCTTCTCAACCCTCTTTCATGGATCAGAATTCTCAGTTTTTCAGTTGATTCCTTGGATGTGTCTGATGTACCTGTCAGCTTTATTAATTAATTATCCGAGTAATTATCACTAACATCTTATCTGAGAAAAAAGAATGATAGATCAGTGACCTAGGAAAATGAGTACAATTTGAAAATGGGTGTTAAGGTATTAATTAAAGGCTTATTAATTAAAGGTATTATTTGAATAGACCTCATTCTTTTCTTATCTAAGGACCAGTAGCAATGAGAAGGGCAGAATTCTGATGTTAACAAAAAGCACTATATATATATATATTTTTTTTTTTAATCCTCACCTAAGAACATGTTTTTATTGATTTTAGAGAGAGAATAAGAGAGAGAGGGAAACACTGATGTGAGAGAGAGACAGCGATCAGTTGCCTCCTATATATGCACCAATCAGGGATTGAACCAGTAACCTAGATATGTATCTTGACCAGGAATCAAACCCACAAACTTTTGGTGAATGGGATGATGCTTCTACCAACTGAGCCACCCAGCCGGGGCATCAGCAGCAACGTATTTTTTAAGACCTGAAAATATCTACTGGGAGACAGTTCTATAAAGAAACAAACTCATTCATCTGAAATAATTTACTTTGTAGTTAAAAAGTTACACAAATGGTTTAAAAGAAATTTTTGAAGTTTTAAAAATCTTTACCAGCAGCAGAGGTGAGCATGACATGAAGGTCTCCTCTTCGAGAATATTCAATTGTTGCTTCAAATTGTACATGTTCCAGGGACTTGATAACATTTTCCTGTCCTTCACAAGCTCTTGTTGGAATCTCAATGATAACTTCTCCATTAGCTTTCAGGGCTCTAAATATATTAATGAATCATCACTGAATAAAGTATATCTCTTCTTCCTTGCGTTTCATGCAAATATGTACACATTAGCCTTGTCTAGATCTCAACTAGTCTTGCTGTCCCTCCCTATTATGAGTAGAACCCAATTCAGGACTATAAATGCATTTTAATGCATAGAAGATGTAAGGTTTTTAAATAAATAGAAAAAACAGCAATTCTACAGTTTTTATGGAAACACAAAAGATTACAAATAGGTAAACCAATCCTGAGAAAGAACAAAACTGAAGGCATCATACTTCCTAATTTCAAAATATATTAGAAAGCTACAATAATCAAAACAGTATGGTACTGGCCAGCAAACCCCCAAAACCAGACATATAGACCAGTGGAACAGAATAGAGAAACTGGTTAAGTGTACTTACCACAATTAAATAAAAAGAAAAGAAAATGATAAAGAATACAGATACTTGAAAAAATGCTATTTACTGTGGAATCAAATTCAGGTAGGTTTGCTTTGGACCTATCAAAAAATAGTCTATTATTGCAAGAGACCCTCTTAAAATAATTTTCTTAAAAAATGATTTTATCTTCCAAATGCATGTCCCCCATGCCTCCCATCCTTGTGTATTTTGTGTTGGTTGTCATGATAGAATCAACAAAATAGTTGTCATGATAGAATCAACAAAGTGGACATAGCATATTCTACTTCTGTGGCCAGATATGGTCTATGTAAAAGCAGTATGATAAAGGTCCCTTCATGGGGGAAAAGTCATTATTCACCTAGCACTGTGACGTGAAGTGAGGCTCTTGAGTTTATGATAATACTGGCTGACAAGTATTATATTTTATCAATTCTAAGATGCATATTTAAACATTTTAACATCTCTGAATCTGGTATAAATCTTAAAACTGATGATTGAAAATAGTTTAATTAGCAAAGATTATTCTTAGTGCTATGTAAAACAATGATCACCTTATGATCATTGGTTGGCTATGAGAGAAAAATGCAAATATGCCGATATGATTTGCAGATCTGTGATCTCAATATTCCCCCTGGATCCACAGGGAACACTAGCAAATACTACCTCTATCTACTTCAGAAAAGTAGGTGAGAAAAAAATCAGGCAAAATGACAAACATTATAGCAAACAGTGCCACGAGAATGCTTCTTTGTTCAAAATTCCTGAGACACTTACCTGGGCTCAAAGTCATTATCTTTTACAACACACTGTTTCTTCTCAGGCACACTGTTCCAGGTTCTTGGATCAGCTAAGTCCACCAGAGCTTTGGCATTTAGCAGCCCAAATCCAAATCGACTATTCACCATCAAGCCTGCTCCATTCTTTTTCCATCCAGGGTTATTGGCCAGTGGGTCATACTCAGAGGTCCAGACAACCAAGTGTTGCATATCTCGCCAGGTGAGATTTGGGCTGGATAGAAAGTGACCCACAATATCTTTCAGGGACAAAAAGAAGTTTCCTTGTAAAAGCAAGTGCTAAAAACAAGCATCTCCATTCAGAAATTATGAAGTACCTTTTGCAACTGTACTTGTGTAATTCTATTTTGTGTTACTATTCATATGTCTTTTCATTCAGTTCCAAATATGGTATAGAAAACTTCTCCGCATACCACGTAAGTTAAGTTCTTATTGTGGGTAAAATTTTGTTCAGCATTGTAGAAATGCAGGACTTGATTCATGATTTCTAATTAGTTAAAGTTAACTGGAGCAAAACTTTAAAATGAGAGCACTTCTGAGACGGGCTAGTAAGCCAGGACAAGTAGAATAGGGAAACTGAGACACAATGCTGAACACACTGCCCAAACAATTTACAGCCAGATACAAAAGTTCACCTCCCTAGAGATAACATCTAGGCCTCAGTTGTATTTCAGCTGCAGGCCCAGAAAAGCAGCAAAACCTGGTGGGTGATGCCAGGACCAGCTGCAATGACCAAAGACCCCCCTTCCTTGGCACTGACCAATGAGTGGAGACCATGGCCCTGAAAGGGCACACCTGAAGAACTGAGGAATATTCTACTGAAACCTTCCCCTGAGACCACCCCTAAGATTCCCACCTACAAGAGAGAAATCAAAACTGAAGATGAAGGACCCCGGACATGCTCTCCCTCTGGGGAGTGGCCTGCACCAGTCCCTTCCCCTCTCCTTCCCCTACAGGCGCACACCTAAACTCTACGGGTCCCCACCAGACTGAAGCCAGGGGAGTAATGGGCAGCAACAGCTTGTCCCACACTAATTCCATGAACTTGTCTCCAAGGTCCCCTTTCCTCTGACTTCCCAGCCTAAGGCAGCCCAGCCTAGGCTCTCCTGTTGATTCTTCTATGCTAGGGCCTTCCTTGTTTCACTGTCCCCAGCTTCAGTAAACGTACTCTTACAGTCACCTGGACTCCTGCTGTGAAATTTTTCTGTCATGACATCAAGAACCCACACACTTCTGGCTGGCCCTGGGCTGACTCACTCAGGGTCAGATGTCCTGTCTGGAAACACTTCTTTTGTGTCTCCTAGTCCTCTGCTGTAGACTTTGATTTCTTTCTGAGAAGACCCAGATTTTAAAGACATGAGCTGGCTTCCTACTCAAATACTTTTTGTCTTTTTTCTTCATGTATCAAAAGTGTCAAGAAACCCTTAGCTGCTTGAGGTCACTCTTGCAAGGCATTATGCTTAATACTAGAAGGATATTCAAGGAGGTGGTTATTGTTTTTAAGAAGCTTACAATCCAGTAAAAGAACTAAATTTTTTTGTAATTATAATATAGCTATTGAATGAATGCTATGTTTATGGCATAATGCATTGTAGAAGTTTAGAGGAGAGACAATTCTTTTGGGATAGGAAGATCTAGGGAGGCTTTGCTGGAAGGAAATGGTTGAGCTGAACTTTGAAAAGTGGGTAGAATGTCAAGAGGTGGAATGAGAGAAAAGAGGGTGAGGCAACAGAGCAAAACCTGTGAGCGGGGGAAGTACAGATGTGGCCTAAGTACAGTGGGTAGTCTGGTTTGCTGGAGCAGGAAGAGGAGATGAGGTGTAAGGGCCCCGACAGTGAGGGCTTTGACTGCCAGGAAAGGGGATCATACTTTATCATTTGGGCAATGGGGAGTCATCGAGAAATTTTGAACAAGGAAATGGTATAATCAGAAGTCTTGATAAAATTAATTTAACAACAATATAAAGATAAATCAGAGGTGCACAGGATTGTTGGATCTATTATAATGCATATGAAACCTTTCTGATGACCCTATTTAAAATTTCAAAACTTCCCACATGCTCCTGAGCTCTCTGATCCTGCCACACTTTTTTCTTTAGATAGCATTTATCACCTGCTAGGATTAGGCATGAGAAGGGCTGAGATCTTAATCAATCTTTTTCTCTGATGTGTTTCTAGCACTCAGAAGAATTCCAGGCACAGAGTATCAGCTGAGTAAATATTGGTTGGTTGAATGATTGAATGTGACTATGTGTTAACTAGCCCCAGATATAATTTTAAAACTTATTGTTATTAGTCATTAGAGTCTTTCAAGATCTTAGGCTTTCCCTTATCTTTGAGACCTGCACTGTTTCTATTTAGCCAAAGAAACATAATTTAATAAATAAATGCCCGAGTCTTCAGTCCTCAAGGTTTCTATCTTATCACTAGGTTGTGAAGCAACCCTCAAGGGAATATGGCTCAATTTACTGTTTTCTCCCCAGAGCCAGTAATATATGGGTTAAATTGCCCCCGGTATGTACTGCAAAGGCTACCTGGCAGGCCTCACAGGGAAGCTCCCTCCCCACACCAGCCCAGGTGCACAGCAGCCCATCAGTTGGTCTCTCTAGGGAGTTGCAGTCAAGCATTCAGCCCCCTTCCTTGGCCAAGCTCTCCCCACATGTACGTTTCTAGCCCCTCAAGCCTTCATTTTTAGGTCTCCTTATCTGAGGCCTTGGACAGTGATCTGCTTTGCTGAGGCCTCCTTATTGGGGAGAGTGGGAGAAACCTTGAGGACATTTTCCCCACTCTCACCACCAGTACTTCGCCACTCCTAGCCTTCCTCCAAGTCCCACCCCACCCGAGAGTCCATAAAACTACCAGAGCCTTTTGTTGGGGCTCCCTCAACAGTGAAAAGATGCCCATGAACTTGGTGCTCCACGTGATACTTCACTGGTGCACTATTCCTTGGGGGGGAGTGAATCGGAGGAGTCAGGGTTTCCTCTTATTTTAGACTCTGGCTTATACCATCACAGTAAGCGATTAAAGGCTTAATTCTTTCATTTTTGGTTTGTTGCTTTAATTGGCTATTGTAATACCTAGCAGCTCAGTAGGCTCTCAGCTCAGCTGAGTTTCTGATGAACTCACCACCCAGAGAGCGACTGATGGAAGCCTTAGACAGACTCCCGGTCAGTACCATAATCATCTGGTACACTTGTAAATACTGATAAGTCCTAAGTTCCATCCTAAACCTACCGAATCAAAATATCTGAAGGTAGGGCATGATTTTACATTTATATTTGAAAAAACTGTCTGACCAGTTCTGTGTTAGAGCTAAAACAAGAAGAGTTGAAAGAAAGAATACAGGCATATCACTAAGACAGTTAGAAATTAACTCAAATCATGGAGGTCAGAATAGGGAGTAATAAAAGGCACATTAAACTATATTCTACTACCAAAAACCTGTGTGATCTTAAGCAAGTCACTTCATCTCCCTGGGCCCGAGTTGACTCATTTATGAGAATAGAGGGATGAGTGTAATCTCCGGAATTCCTTACTATTCAGACTCCTATCTGCCCAATATTGTAAATACCTCACTACAGATTTTGTCTCCACACTGGCCATCTCACCACATTCAGGAATAATTAACTAGCTGAGCAGAAATGGCTATTCTCTTAATGCAGAAACAAATTCTAAACTACAATTCATTTTACTGAAATTCTTGCATCCTCCCAGTCTTTTAAAGGGAGTTTTAGGCACAAGCCTCTTATCAAGGTTGTCAATGGGCAATGTGCCACTTTCCTGGTTGGCCCGTCAGTGCAAGCAGGGGTGTGGAGGCTGGATGAGGAAGTGTACTGAGAAGGAGTAAGGCAGGGTCTTGGTAGTAAGACACAAGGCCTAGGCTTCCTATATGTCTATAGTAGAGCATTTGTTTTACA
The DNA here is from genome assembly GCA_004027475.1 of Anoura caudifer. Classification (NCBI taxonomy): domain Eukaryota; kingdom Metazoa; phylum Chordata; class Mammalia; order Chiroptera; family Phyllostomidae; genus Anoura; species Anoura caudifer. The sequence goes on from PVKU01001370.1 coordinate 172,306, forward strand.
CTTAATTGCATGTTTTATTGTTTTTAATGTTACTTTACCTATTCTTTGCAAAATATTCAAGGGGGCATCATTGCCATGCAATTTGGAAAATTAAGCCCATTTTCCTAACAGTTATTGTTCATTTGTATGATTGAATTTCATAAATAGAAAGGAGCTGCTAATAATAGTACATCTCATTGCTGACAGCCTCCCTTTGTTAATTAGTGCTCACAGCATCCACAATAATTAAAATTTATAAAGCTGCATTAGGTTGCTAATCAAGGATATGTTTATAGAAAATAAGGACTGTGGAATTAAACACTGAAATTAAGCATTGCTTCTAATTAGAGAGTGTAGGTAAAGTAACCTGGAAACAAAATTCTAAAATGAAAGAGTCTTAGAGGTTACCTGGTTCAGCCTCTAATCACACCTACGTAAGCCTAGTATGAAGATTTTCTAACCTGGAGACTTTCCAACATGTCACAACCCACTAAGTCAAGGATTTCTTTGATGTAATTTATCCAAAGGTTTCATGCAGCATTGAAAGTTTATTTTCCTTTCTCCAGCCTTTACTGAAAACAGAAAATTGGTTCATCTGTTTGTTTAATGCCTCCAAAGATATAAAGGGATTCAATGTTTCACTATAGAATTTGTGTCCTGTATTAAAAATTATTCTGATTCCCTTGCTATCTCCACAGAAGACTGAGGTTATTGTCTGCCGTCTTTCCTGTGTATACTCACTACACAATAATAATGTGCCATAGGCATTTATCCAAGGAATTTCTGTCTTTTTAATGCATATTAAGTACCTGAATGGGCATCTTCATAATTACAGCTATATGAGGTATAGGAAAAAACAGTTGTAAATTAACTCTTTATAGCACTGTTTCTTTAAATTTGGCTAAGGTAACTACCAGCATTCAAACTGCCTAACATACATGTTTGAAATGGGGATTCCTGGGCCAAATATCAGAAAATTCTGAATCTGAGTTGATAACAGTGAGGCCTGGGAATCGACATGCTACAGAAACTCCTAAGGTGGTTATTATGCATGCTGGTGTTTGGGAAACACTTTTATAAGGAAGACAATTCTTCTCTCCATATTTGAGCCAGAGACCATTCTATCTCCTTCCTTCTCCACTTCCCATCCCCCAGTGCTCCAGCCAAGTCATAATTAATGCAACATAGTAAGAGTAGTTTGCTTGTGACAAGGTGTCTTTTATGAGGAACTAATAAACCCATGAGCATTATGATGCTCCTTTGTCAGTCTCAGTCTTTTTAATTCCCCTTTGTCTGAGAGGATGATGGGCTTCCATTCAACATTTCCACTCTGTCAGGCCATGGGAGGCAGCAGAGTGTATAGTTGCTGATAGCACAGGCTTTGGTGTCAGACGCACCACAGTCTGAATCTCTTTGTGGGATGTTGGTTCTCAACCTCTCTAAGCCTCAGTTTCTTTGTTAATAAAATGAAACTAATAATTACCATGCTACAAAGATGTTGTGAGGATTAAAATCAGCATTGCATATAAAGAGGTTAGCACAGTGTCTGGTCCATGGTAAGAACCTGATAAATATTGAGTGTTATTCTCAATAAATTTAGCCCACAGTTTTACTCCCATCTCCAAAGTTGTTCCTTGAGGACCATTGCATAGTTACATGATTCTCCCAATCTTGGCTGACTAGGGAAACTTCTAGAAATTCTGGCATTCAGATTTTCTGAAATAATTGTCTTGGTATATAGACAACTGAATATAGTTCAGAAAACTGTCCTTTTGGAAAAAGACATCTCAATAATCTCTCTGTACTTTGGCAGAATGTATATATAAATGTTAAGATAGATTATGTCCATTGTACTGATTATTGCATCAAAATAAAAGGAATTAAATTCTTATTATGCATACCAGGAAGATTACAAACTCTTAATCTCTCAAATTATGATCAGTGTGGGAATCTGACAGAACCTACAAACCATTCCCCTGAAAAATGCCATGCATACACTCACAAACAATTCTGCATCTAGTTTCAAAAAAGCTCATGGAGCCCTGGAAACTCATCCACATATTTGATAGCAAGCCATGGAGCCCTTGCTTTAAAAATAGTCCCTTAGAAACAAACTGCAATGAACAAGGCTAGATCATTCTTAGATCATTTTCTCCTTGTACAGAAAAAGAAGTTAAAAATTTTACAAAGCAGATGTTAAGATTTTAAAATTTGAATTTTTATGTAAAATTAACATTACATTTTTTCACATAGATGGGTATTTCTACTGTACTGGTCATTGGGCGTGGATGAGCCAGGTCTATTTCCATGTACCTTATAGGTGTTAGGCAGAAAAGACTTAATATTTTAAGGATGGTTTTCTTTTAACAGGTCCCTGGAGCTAACAGCTTATATCCTGAAATCATGAACATCATAGGCTTGTTATATCACCTGTGTGTAACCACTTGCCCTCATAGGACCTTATTTTTTCCACACAGAACCGCTCACCACCAACCTCAACAATACATGTTGGATGATCTATGTATGCTGATACCTTGTATTTCAAGTTGGATAATTTTATATAGGGAAGAGGTTTGAAACAAATCATCTAATCTGACCTCTTTGCTTTATAGATGGTAAATTGAACCCTCAGGTGGGAATTAACTTGCCTAAGGTCACAAAGTAGTGGCATGCCTGAAAATTGAAGCTAGGTATGCCTTGCACTTTTCACTGCCTAGATAATTTTTGTCTCGAATTAGGTTTGGATCTGCTGATGCCAGTCTTAGGTTGTGTTCATAGGTTTTGGCCTCTGTCCATCCCCTTCCTATTACAAGTGAACTCAGATTCTAAATATAGCTCTTTTCCTGGTCCCAAGAGTTTTAAGTGTTGCTCTGTCTCTGATTGAGCTCTTCCCATGTTTGCTGTTCCCTTACCAGACATCTTTCCAGCCCATCCAAGGAGGTAGACTCTTAGTAAGAGCCTTGCTAGGCCTATCTTGCTTAGTCACTTTGGCCATCTTCTAGCTGAGAAACCAGGGACTACCTCATAAAATCCACAGGTGGTCCCAGGGCTCCTGGAGCTACTCTGGGTTCTCTTGAACAAAGACTGAGCAGCTTCCAGGCTGTTCCAGCTGTGGCATGAGCCAAAGTGTTCTTCTGTTGATACTCTGAACCTCGTCTACTGAACATGATGTGAGGGGACTGCTTTGTCTCCTCTATAGAACATGGATGTTCTTCTAGCCTATCCTCATTAGGAAGAGTAATAATAACCTACAAGTTTAATCACTTTGCCTGTCATGTAACCATAGCACCTGCCTTGACATTTAAATATTTCTCACCATACAACATTAGAAACTAGAAATAAGGATGAATAAAAAGTTATGGATATACAGTGTGAGACAGTTGGATTTAGAAAAATGTTGTTAAATCCCTCATTTTTTAAAGATTTTCTTTATTTCTTTTTAGAGAGAAGGGAAGAGAGGGAGAAAGATAGGGGGAGAAACACTGATTGGTTGCCTCTTGCATGCCCCCAACAGGGGACCTGGCCAGCAACCCAGGCATGTGCCCTGACCAGTAATCAAACCAGTGACCTTTTGGTTTGCAGGCCAGCACTCAGTCCATTGAGCCACACCAGCCAGGTATATATCCCTTTATAACGTCATACACTAAAGTAAATTCCAGGGGGATTTAGGACTTAAATGTGGCAAATGAATCAGAATAAAAAACATATACATAAATGTTCATCTAATTTTGGGTTGTAAATATTTATCTGAAAGTAAAAACAAACAAAAAACCTTAAAGAAAAAGAGTGAGAAATATAACTGTGAGTATATTAACTTCATTACATTAAAAATTACATATAAATAAAATTAAAAAGTAAGTGTCAAATTAACCAAGCATTCATAGCTTTTCTAAACTAAGGCCATAGAACAAAATCAAGGCCATAAATAAGCAATCACAGATGATAAATGGCCAGAGAATATAAAATATTGAGCTTCATTAGTAAAGAAATAAAAGTATATAAAGATGAGATAGCATTTACATGTATCAAAATAGAAAATACTTTAAAAGATAATAAAAGTGGCTTTAATAAGAGTTGAGGAAAATGGCACTTTCACACATATAATGCTCATGGAAATATAAAATGCTGTAGTCTTTCGAGACAGTAACTTGTCAATATGCATCAAATCATTAAAACACATATGCCCTGTGACCCAGACATTCCAACTGTGAGCATTTATCCTGAGGCAATTATCAGAGACAACAACCAACATTTATGGATAAGGGTGTTTAAGCCTGATTAGATAACTTTCATAAAATTTGCATTTATATAATAGAATACTACAAAAAGATTAAAATCCTGTTCTTAAATCTCACATTCTCACGAGAAGCTGACATGTTATATCGGCTTTTAGACTCGGTTTATATGACATGAAGAAAGGATTTTTTAGAAACTTGTCATTCCTAACACTACCCACAAGAGATGATCTGGATGAAGTCTTTCCCGGTGGGAATAAACAGAAGTGAGAAGGCTTTGCAGCTGAGTGGGAGGAGAATTGGGAGGAGAGCATCATGTTTTGAAGGTCAAGCAACATTAATTTAAACATGAAAAAGTGCTCTTAACATATTATAGGGTAGATTTAAAAAATTACAAATTAATGTAATTTTATACATTAATTAATGTATATATTAAGATCCCAATTGTGTAAGATATATATGCATACTAAGTCTACGTTGAGATGTTAACAGGAAGAGAGCTTACTTTCATTATTTTTTGTAGTTTTCTACTATAATCATGTATTTAGAAAACAATGTATGTTATTGAAAAGAAGAAGATTCAGCCTTAGTAATGGTGACTTGATGCTTTCTGGGCCTTACTTTGCTTCCAGGGCCAGAGCGAAGATGCCAGCAGCCAGGGGTGCCGAGGCCGAGGTGCCTGTGTGGGTCTCTGTGCAGTCATTGTGCAGGTCAGTGCTCGTCTGGGTGGCATCAGGAAGGAGAGAAAGGCAGGAGAATGCGTAAGGAGTGTGAGCCCATCCCTGGGGGAACTGTACCTAGGCTGCACCTGCTGTGATCAGGAAGCTCAGCTGATTCGATTCCCGACTTCCTCCCCTAAACCACAAACGGAAGTTTGCCATCTGCTGATATTTTAGTTCACTGTACTCTGTATGCAACTTGTCTATAATTCTGGCATCACGATGCCTTTTTGGAGGGATGAAGTACTCTCACTATGAATATTTTCTCCTCTGAGTTTCCCAAACGAAGTGCTGTCTAAAAAAAAAGGGACTGTTTCAAAGTCATTGTGAATCATGCTGGCCAGTTAATCATCAGGTCCATTGTGTTTGGCCTGGCATATTTAGAAATTCTGCCTCATGCAAAATTCCCCTTTGCTTTCAGATTGACATTTGACTGCCTCTTCAGTGCAAGAATATTAAGCCATTCTGATTTTGGCCACTTGAACTACTTGTAACAAATGTGTTTAGTGTATACTTTGCACTCACTGTTATAATTTGATGCCCACAAGTTAGTGTTTGCACATTCACAAAAATGATGAGTTTTTTCAAACAGAAATTGTACTGGGCTTCGATCTGGGTCCAAATTCTAACACTGCTGTTCACCAGATGGGTCTCAAGGACAAGTCACTTGGGTTCCCATCTGTAAAACGAGGTTGACATTTCCTAACTCACATTTTGAGGCTGGAATGAAATCCTGTCTGTGAAAGCATTTTTACACACTATTATTGAACATAAAGAATTACTCAGGCTAATTATAGCCTAATTGAAGAGGTTGCCGAGATGAAGGGAAGAGACCAAAAAGACTTCTACTCATTCTGCCTTCAAGACCATAGTACTGGTGGTTGAACAGCTAGCGGGGCTAAAGGATTACTAACGAGACACCCACCCAGACTCTCCAGCATCTATGGTTTTTGAGCTAGGCATTTCAATGTGTGGGAGGGAGGTGCAAAAAAATAATTTGTTCTGTTATCACCTCCTTTGGCTTCCCACCTGGAGGTGCTGAATTTCTCAAGTTACAGTGGCTCCGCTTTTTGGAGGGCTGCGGAAGCAAGGTTGCCCCTTTTACCTGCTGACGCAAGTAAGCCCCCAGAGATGACTGTGCTGAGGATGAGATTTGCGTATGACAAAGGCTCTGTTCTTGCCACTGTTTCAAATAGAATCCACCAGCTGTCTCTCCTATTGCGGATTTACCTAAGGAGGGATCTTTGCAAAGATGGAAATTCTTCCTCTTCCTTCAGAGCAGAGTAGCTCAGATGAGGGATAGTCTATGAAATAGTGACTCCAAAATGTGTAATAACAGGCCATTTTCCCCAAAGCACCTCTGGACACCCACAGGGACAACAGCCAGGGGCTCTCAACACAGGTAGAAACATGTCTGATATGCCCCTTCCTAAGGCTGTGGAGTATGACCACCATAAAGAATCCCTGGGTATAATATCACTATTATTTGTGTAATTGAAGATATGGGCATGAGAGGGAGGGAAGCCAGTGCTTTTCAGTTGAGGCTCCAGTTTTATTGTCTGGACTAGAGTGGGTTAGAGAAGCAGGCAGAGCTCCAGAATAGTGATCTTGTATGAAGAAGACAGTGGTTCTGACTATTTTGTTAAGATGCTATTAATATGAATTTTATAAACATTTTAAGTTCTAATAATTATGGGTTTCACCCACAGCTAATGGGATCATGACCTGTTATTTCATTGAGATTAGGATATACATACTTTAGCTAGTTGGTTCTTTCTGTGTCAGAAGTTAAGTTTGGGTCTTTAAATTTTTAAATTAAAAGCACCTCTCTGTTCTTAAAGCCCTAAAATAGCCCTTCCTCATCGTGTCCTTAAAGGGAAATCCAATAATTACCCTTGGCAGTCTGACTCATGAAAGTGAAGGCACAGCCAAGCGTGGGCTAGAGATGCTCTCTGAGCATCTAACCTTTCTGAGCTGCTTATTTGGATGCTGAGAAGTTCACCTCAGGGGAAATTTAGCCTGTTATTTTCCTGCAGGTGGTTTGTTCTTAGGAGACATAGCTGGTGTCTGCTTTGTATTTTTATCATCTGCGAAAGGGCAAGCCAGACCATATCCCTGCTATTAAAGGAATCCACTAGTACAGGGAGCTAAAGCCCCGACACCCCTGAAATCTCCCTAAAGGCTGTTCTCGGGGAGGCATCACACAAGCCGAATAGACATTTGGTGTCTAGGCCATATGTAGTGACAGATTGCTGGCTTCTCAGGGCTGAGTTTAAAAATGACCGAGAGGCAACATCATTTTGGCAGAAGCGTCATTATGCCAGAGAGAGAAAACTTCCCAATATATTCCAGCCTTTCAAGTGAGTAAAGGATGAGTCTCCCCAAAGGAGACATCAATTTTAAAGAAGTCAACTTTATCAGAGGTACTGACCAAAGGATTCTTTTGAATGCAGGCCATGCTCTTCTACCTAAGCAGAGAGAGTTAGACAAAAACAACATACGATCCGCTGGTCGGTGTAGTCCCCACTGCTGTACGAGGTGGCCAGCGTGGAGGAGCACTTCTCGGCGTACCAGGGGGACAGGCCCTGCTGCGAGGCACTGCTGATGGAGATGGTGTAGATGCTGTCTGTGTACCCATCACAGTCACAGTTGTCTCCCTGACGCCCCCCATTCCCAGAAGCCCAGACGAAGATGGAGCCCTTTCCTTGTCTCCCCTAAAAGAAAAACCAAATATATAACATCTATTGCTATCTTTTGGGGACACTGTCACACCCCAATAAAATCTCCAACAAATACATGCATGAAGTTCTCAGGGACAGTTATTTGCAGGTCTGTTTCAAGTCCAGGTCCTCCAGTTTCAATGCTGGAAATCTCATGAGACATCACTGATTGAGTCACTGGGTTCTGGGTCTGCCAGTGTTTCATCTGGGCCCACTCAGGGATGGGGCTGAGCTGATGCTTTTCTTTCTTTTCTTTTTTTTATGCAGATTTATAATCTGGCCATTAGCACTTGCTCATATTTTTTCACTCTTTCCTTGGCTTATGTCACTACATTTGAATCTTTGAACATCCTCTCTTCCTTTCTGATTGAATCTTGGTTGACTAATAGAATGACAAAATCAGCCATTATTCAGATCTGCTTTGCAGCTGCATTCAAAGCAACTCTTCAGTTAAATGGAACTTAACGTCAAGGCTACTCTTTCTATGACTTCAGTGTGTGCTCTCCAGAGTTTCTACTGTTGTTTCATCCTGTGCAGAACAAGGCCTTAGACTCCTGGCAAGAATACCATAAACCCAGTGACAGAGCACACGTGTTCACCAAGCACGTGCAGAGCGGGAGGTAGCCCTCTGCTATCTGTATATAAGGATGCATGTTCCAAGCATTTGAAAGAAGGCTGGGTAATAGTTTAATCTAGAGTAAACATTCAAAAGCAGAAAGGATATAATCCAGAGTATTTTTTTAATATATGTTTTAAGAGTAATGAATCTCTGTTGAATATCAGACCCAAATGGGGAAAAAATCTCTTAACCCTTAACTTCCATCCCTCTGCAGAATGATTTGGCTCTAAATGCATTTCAAATTGTATCCAACTACAAGAAATGCACAGCCATTTCTTTCCATGTAAGCTAAATGTTCTTCCCTTCTCTGTATATCCACGTAGTTAGGTTGCATTTCAAGTGGGTCTGCGTTAAGCATCTCACCTGTTTAACACCATATTCAAAAGCCTTCTGGGCTAGTCGGCCAGGCCCCTCCACAGTTTTCCCATCATCATTAGGGCCCCAGCTTGCGCTGTAAATATCCACATGTCCAGGATTGAATCCAATTGAGCTGGCTTCAATAGCATCCGTCACAATGCCATCCAGCATTCTTATACCTGTAGAGCAAAACAAACAAACAAATAAGCTGATGTCAGCATGTGCATGGAGCATGGCACAGATACTCAATATAACTCACTTTTTGAAAGGACTATCAAGAGTCAAAAACAGGGTAACCACTGTATGTCTTAAATGCCCATGACCTGCCACTAACAGCATAACAAATACAAGTCACTGCCTCCATAAACTGTCTTATCTGCACTTTAGAGGGAACTCTGTGTCCTCTGCAGTGGCCGTGGGCGTTGTGCAATGCAGAATGTGCCCCCTCCCTCCCCGACTCCAACAAACCTGAAAATGACAGGATAGCTTTTAGAAAGAGGCATCAAACAGCCCTCCCCTGATAGATCCACTCATGACTATACCATGGATGGCTGTGGTCCAACCTGTGCCATACAAATGACTCCATACTGGAAACCGTGCAGCTTAAAAAGGTCTACTCACAATAGGAAACTAACAAATAGGGAAAGAACTCTTGTTTCTAAGCACTGATTAAAAATAACCCAGAGGCCATTCTTTTATGTGTTTGCTAAGGAACATTTTCAAGGAACATGCTTCCTTTTCTTCTAAATAATATCAAGGATGAAATCATTGCCATGGATTTTGCTCCTGAGGGAGAATCATTTTTCAGCAGGAGAAGGCAGTAGCTCTTCGTGCTTTCCAACAGGCTGTCACCTGCCATCAGACTCATGTACTCCCAAGCCAGCAAGGCAAAGCAACTTAGATGGTTAGAGGCAGCTACCTGGTTACTCCTGGCTTCAGGCTGATAATGAATGGAGTACACAGACTTAGCTTTTCACACTGTTATTCACAGAGGAGCATAGGTAAAAGAACATGCAATTGACATGATTGGTGAAAGTCATATTTATTTTTAAAAATTGTTTAAAAATGCATTTACTGGGGGTGGAATCCCAGCTCTTCTACCATACTAGCTGCATGACTTTGAGGCAAGTCACTTCTCTGTGCCTCAGTTTCTTCAACTATAAACTGGGGATAATGACAGCTCACATGCATTGAGAATATACTATATTCAGCTACCATTATTCAGACCTGAAACTTATGAATTCATCCATCCTTATGACATCTCTTTGAGGCAGGTCTTACAATTCTCCCCATTTTACAGGGGGAGAGACTGAGACCAGAGATGAACAGCGACTTGCCCAAAGCCACACAGATTGAAATTGTAAAGCTAGGACTTGAATCCCAGAAATCTGGTACCCAAATACATCCTATTAACTCCAGGACACACTGCCTATAATGGGTTGTAGGGTAAGTGATGGATATATAGTAGGTGCTTAAAAATGAAAATTATTATATAAAAACACACTTAGAGCTAGGTTACCAAAGGGTGGAGTAATAGAAAAAAGTCAGTAGACTTGGAATGAGAAGTCTTATGTTTTAATTCTACACTGCCACACACTGTCACCTTGAAAATCTTGCTTCTGATTCCTCCTTAATAAAATAAAGGGATCAGGTGATTCTCCCATTAGCTACAACTACATAGTTCATGTGACTTAAAAAGTGAATTCTGTTTCTAGGTGATTACATAAATTGTACTTCTTTCATTTTCATTAAATTAACATGGCAGTTTGATGATGCTAGTATCAAAGTCATTAGGAATTACAAAATCTAAGAGTGTGCTGTATTAGCAGATAGGCATCACACATGACAGGATGTCTGCTTATTTGCTTTCTAAAAAGGAGTACAGCCTCTGTGAGCCCCTGCATGTCCAGTTCCTGCCACCTTCTCCACAGGAAGTGCCTCAGTGGGTTTTCTCTCTTCTTCCCACTGGGTTCAGCCAACTGAGGACAGCAGCAGGAGGTTGGGGGATGAGGAGAGAGTGAAGTGCTCATTGTCCTGAATCCTCTTTGCCTAGAAATAGCTCAGTTGTTGTGATCAAGGCCACAGCTCCTGTCCAGTGATTCTCTCTCTCTATGGCTGCAGCTCTCTCTCTCCAGTTTCCACTGACTGATGCCTCCCCATTGCTCCTGTAGGCATAAAGGTGGTAACATCTGTCTACATTTGTTAGCCCTTGTTGGTTTCCTTGGAACTCCTGTAAATAGTTTTTTTTTTTAATCTAATTGTCCTGATGGGACTTACCATATGTTTTCCCATAAAGACACTGACTGAAACAACTCAAGATTCTAAATTCTTGCTATTGAAGATAACCTTTGGCTTCTTAATATAACAAGTATATAATTCTTTTTATTTTTAAATACTGTTCTTTGCTATGAAATGAAGAACTGCAGAATTGAGAGACAGGGTAATTCTTTGCCTATATTTACCTCCTCCGTCTGTTCCCTGAGCAAGCACTCAAAAACAAATCCTTCTAAATCAGAGCACAGAGAATTAGATTTGGTTTCAAAGCTATTCAGCATTTCCACACACCCCTCCCCCATATGCATGGGTTATATTCAGTTATCATTTTCTAGGACTCCAGATCCATTGATTCATTTGCAATTCACACTCAAGTCATACACCAAACTTCTCATGGAGTCCGTTCTTCTTCTGGTTGTTGAAAGGCCACCTCATTTACACCAAGTGATGCAAGACTCACATTAAAAATGCTTTACCTCCGACTTTGGAATTATATGCAACTCCGACCCCACACTTGTGATTATTTGCTTGCATGGCAATTTCTCCTGCACATCTGGTCCCATGTCTGAGGATTAAAAATTAGGAATTACAAAACATAAATGATGACACACATTGGTCTTGCACATGAATCCGTGGCATGTGGACACATTAGCTTTCCATCTGCCTTTTTTTCTGGTTTCTTCCCATTAGCATTAAATGAAGTGTAGGTATCATATGAAGGGCACAAGTATGGGAGCCAGAGTATTTGCATTTAAATTCTAGCTTCTGACACTAACTAGTGGTGTGACCTTGGGTAAGTGTCCTCACAGGGTTGTGACATCACATTAGATACTGTGTATGGAGTACTTAGAACAGTGGTTGGTATATAGTAAGAACCCAGTAAGTGTTAGCTAGGGATAGTGTTATGAGCAACTCTGACACTTTCAGAAATTGTTTCCAAATAAATGGTTCTGCTCCATGCCTTCTGGTAGTGAAGTGGCTTCTCACTTCCCCCTACTAGGGACTTCCTTGGATTATATTATCCTGGACCAGCTCTAGGAGGATATGCAGAGTGGAGACCCCTCTCCAGATGTCCTCCTCTCTTCTATTCATACACTAAACCAAAACATTTGTGGATTTTCTGGTACCAAGAGGAGTTTGAGATTTTTAGAAGATACTACAGACTAATTGGAAAACTGATTGGGGCCAGAGGCCTGAACAAGATTGGGTTTGCAATCAGTCAAATGGGTAATTCATGATTTCAGAGTATTTAAAGGAAAAAAAAAATCCATCTCTAAAAGACCAAAGCTCACCATTAAAGCATCAATTCTGAAATTCTGGGGATAATAAATTATTTCTTCCCACCACCCCCTGGCTCCAAGAAGGCCTATAAATGAAGAGAACTTTAATGTAAATTTATTTATTTTATGACCATATTGCATTGTGCAAGCCCCCCGAGAGCACTGTGAACGCTGTTGGGGCCTTGGAGGAGCTGTTCCCCAGACCTGCTGACATGGAGGAGAAGAGAAGGAGGGTTACCAGCTCAGTCAGCCAGCTGCCTTTAGAACCTATCATTCTAGCCATCTATTAATGTAGCCTGGTAAGGAATATAAAAATCCAAAATTAATTGGGTCATCTAAAAGAATTGTTTCACTTATCTGGTTTTCCTGAAGTACCAAAGATGATTCCCCAGTAAATGATATTCCTGCTTCTTCAAAATATTGGATAGGATCCTGAGTCAAAATGATATAATTATCTTTAATTCTCAAGGTCTTTCCTAGTACAGTGAACATCTGCTTCTTTTTTGTTTCCTAGAATTTTCCCCTTCTGGGAAGTAGCCCTCCCTCACTCCTTGTGATCCTTTCTATCAGGAGGCTCCTTCTCCCAGGTAGCTTTCAAGGATTAATGCAGATTCTGGGGAAGTGATTTATATTCTTTCTCCAGAATCTTCATCTTTTAAATTCCATCTGAGCCATACAATCTTGTTGCCAGATAAGATTCTGTTGAGAATGAAGCTAAGTTGAGGAAAGCAGCACTGGGAGTTGGAGACAGAGTATTTGGCGTCTTGATGGCACATTACTGAGCTCCTGGGTCTTACAGTGCTTCTGAAGCTAGAGTGTCTCCTGAGTGAAAATTTGTTTTTGTTTTAATCCTCATCCAAGGACATTTTTTCATTGCTTTGATACAGAGAGAGAGAAGAAGGAAGGAAGGAAGGAAGGAAGGAAGGAAGGAAGGAAGGAAGGAAGGAAGGAAGGAAGGAAGGAAGGAGAAATAGTGATCGGTTGCCTTCTCATACACACCCTGATAGGGCACCAAACCTGCAATGTGACCAGGAATCAAACCTACGATCTCTCAGTCTACAGGATGATACTCCAACCAACTGAGCCACACTGACCAAGGCTGAAAGTCTGTTTGTTTGTTTTTAATCCCCAAATAACTTAACTTTGTTAGGATTCTCTCACTTGGAACTGAAGCTATCCTGACCAGTACACCCATTTCCTAAGAAATGTGTTCATAGTGAATATGTAGAAGGCAACTTCTTTGATAGATTAGCCCTTTTTGCCCTTCCAGGAGAAATTCAGTTGCCATCCTCTGGGAAATGTACTCCCAAAAGTCACCAATGCCTCTATTTCCATTTAAATAATATGGGAGACAGGGCCCAGGGCAGCAAAATCTCTAGGCTGAGACAACAGAATCAACCTGTTGGAAAACATCCCCAGCATTGTACTTTTGTCCTAAAAATGAAGCAATGTGACATGACCTATTACTTATCTCTCTTTATATACTGAGGGCTATTTTCTTGAAAGATGTGGTGGGAACATGCTACAAATAGAGGATGATAGTTTTTCCTCCTCTTATCCTCAGTTCCTGCCTTGGGAAGAAGGAAGACTTTATCAAAGTGGTTCTCTGTTGTTCTTTAGACCTGTAGATTTTTTTTGCTTTCCTTAAATCAGGCTCTGAGATAAAATAACCCTCTATCATCTTAGAACAATGGTAGTAACTGGCATTTAGACATAATGATTTTTAGAAAATTATTCCACAAGATAGTTTAAAGACTACTATTATACTGGTTAAAATATCCTTGTCACACATTATTTAACTAGAAAAATAATCTGTAATTGGTATTGAAATACTGAATACAGATTCATGCCAGCCTAATAGTAAGTTACCCGCGCTTTTAAGATTTTATTATTTAGTGATTCCTCTTTTGATTTGCAGAGGAGAATTCAAGTGCAGCTTCCATTAATCTCATTTACATAGTAATAAAGAACAGCAACAACACAGGCAGTTCGGAGCAATAACACCCTGGGGTTGGGAGATAATAGGTACCTGTTATAAGGCTAGATAAAATGGGGCCATTCACTTTCCAAATCTGAGGGATTTCTGACAACATGCTTGAAGGATAATTCTATTTTTTTATAATACCTTTCGCTAAATGATGAAGCGTCTACTACCTTTTTGGTTGATAGGAAGACCCTGAGAGATAGTTGCTTATTGTGTAATTTTCAGAGAGCAGATTCTGAACTGGCTAAGAAAAGTGACTTGTCTCAGTTTCTGCTCCTATCTATTGCATGGTATAATTCTTGTCATGCTGCTTTTCACTGAAAAGAGGTCTACCTTAGTTGTTAATGAGAAGCCTTGATCATCATCATCATCATCATTGTCATTGTCATCATCATTGTAGTCATCATCATCATAGCAAACACTTAACTTTTTTTATGTAGCAGGAACTATCCAAGCCAATTACATATACCAACTCATTTAGCCCCCATACAACCCAATGAAATGGATACTGTTTATTATCCCTTTTTCATAGATGATAAAACTGAGGCACAAAGAAGTTAGTAATTTGCTCAAGGTCACTTAACTACTAAGTGGCAGATCTAACGTTTGATCTAACTCTAGCTTCAAAGTCTGTACTCGTTTAACTGTCTACTCCACACTAACTCTATACTATGTGGGAGATCCATGGCAGGCTCTGCTCTGAAGTTCGGAATTTTCAGGCACAAAATAAGCACAATTATATAGGCTGCTTTCTTAGGGGACTTTGGAGCTCTATGAGTTGGAAGAATTATATTGAATTGGCCAAAAAGTATGTTTGTTTTTTCCCCATAAGATGGCTCTATAGCGCTTAGTTGTCTTTAACTTCATTTGAAACAATTTTGTTAGATTGTATTGTGACAGCTGTCATATCAGCATGCATTTTAAAAACACAACTAAATTGGTAAATTTTTGTCTTGCCATTTTAATATTGAAGATGGAAGAAAATATGCAACATTTTGGGCATATTATGCTTTATTATTTCAAGAAAGGTAAAAATGCAACTGAAACACAAACAAGGATTTGTACAGTGTACAGAAAAGGCGCTGTGACTGATAGAATGTGTCAAGAGTGTTTTGTGAAGTTTCATGCTGGAAATTTCTCACTGGACAAAGCTCCATGGTGGGGTAGACCAGTAGAAGTTGATAGCAATCAAATCAAGATATTAATTGAGGACAATCAACAATATACCATGTGGGAGGTAGCTGACATATTCAAAATATCCAAATCAATAAAGTTATTGGTGAAAATGGAAAATGTGTCCTTTATTTTATGGGAAAAACTAAATTGACTTTTTGGCCAACCAAATATTTTAAACACTGTGTTTATTATAACACTGTGATGTGAGATTTCCCCTTTTGAGAGAGAAAGAGGGAAATCTTGAGTCCCCTTTCTCATAAGTAGAATAATGCTGGAGAACATCAGTTCACCAGATATCCACCTATCATGCAGCTGTCACCCATGTTGGATCCGGGGGCTGACATCTCCAGCTAACAGTCTCTTCTGCTGCACCCATGTGGCTGCAAGCATGTTCCCTTTTACTCTTGTCCAAGGGGGTGAGGTAATGGTTGTCATTTTTACTTAATTCCAAGAAGGGTGACCCTTTCTTTCAAGCACTTATTGCCATTTTCTTAGGAAGTTCCTTCCAGGAGAGTAGGAAACAGATGCCTTGTCACTCACTTTAAGAGACAAAATAAAAAATAGAGGCAGAGAGAGGTGATGTCCTCATGACACTTTCTATGCTGGTATGCCGTGACTGCCAGACAGGCTGACACCACAGGGCTGCGCTCTAAAAGAGTGGACATTGCTCTCGGTGCGCTGCCCTGACTGCCCTGACTCAGCTGAAAGTTTATCTGGGGACCGTACTGGAAGTTCCTCAGACATCCCACTTTCCTCCAAGGGCTCTCCCTCACCATTCTTGTTATACTGTTACTGGAATGTTCCAACCTCTACTGGGCATTTGCAGTTAACCCCTTTAATAAATAAACCCTAGAAAAGTCAGTGGTACTGAAAGAAGTAGTATTTTGGAACCCTCCCCAAGCCTCCTCTTCTCCCCAAGGAAGAAATATACACCCAAAAGTTGAAGCCAAGTCCATGAGCCCCGTTGCACTTCCTGGGGTTTGTTGGCCTCCTGGAGGGGGGACCATTCAAGAAAAAACTTTAGGTCAATTACAGTGGCATCAAACACATGGGAATTCTGAGAAAGAGAGAATAAGGGAGAGGGAATAAAGGAGAGGAAAAGTGAAAGAGAGAGAGAGAGAGAGAGAGAACTTGATTGGCCTGAGTTGGGTCATAGTCCAAGAGAGAGAAACCCATACAGAGGGAGAGCAAAGGGAAGCAGTGTATGTGACATCCATAAGAGCTTTTTGTTACTTGCTGTTTCCACCCCCATCTGTAAGCAACAAGCTCTAATTTTTCCTTGGCTTTGATCTGTGTTGGTATAAGTCTCTTCTGGATGGAGTGAATGAAGAGGGAAGTGTGAATGTCTCCTTGAAGTCTGAGATATGTCACTGTGCACAAAGATGAGCTGCAGGAGGACACAGAGGCCTGAGGCCATGTGCCTGTACCTACAGGACAAAGCTTCTTTGGGTTTAGGGGAGGTTAAATGGTCTTGCCTCTGGGTTTTCATTTGGCCACTTGCTTTGGCAGGTCTGGCTCTTAGCCTCCCTCATCGTACCGTGGCTACTACAGAGAATTAATTTAGGAGTCAGAAGTCATCCTCTCTTTCTTCCTTGTAGTGTTAGAGTACCCGGCAGGGGCTCTGGAACAGGTTGCTAACTAGTCCAATGCCCCAGAGACTGTTGAATTTGAGAGCCATGCCTTGGGGTACCTTTCTCTCGCCTGGTGTCAGGCCATGCTCTCCTACTGAAACTGGTGAGCTTGGCTGTGGCTGCCGTAGGAAGTTGTGGGGATCTGTTACCTTGGGCATCTCTATTTCTTATGTCATGACTAACATCAAACATGTTGCTAACAGTAGAATATTCATAGCAGATTTGGAGGGCAAGGGGGTGGGCTGAAGGTTTTTAGTCTTTATGTCCCAAACCTTCTTTCTAAAGCTATAACTATTCAGTAACATTTGAAGGGAGTGTTTTATAATATAAGAAGAAAGTTTAATTGAAATATGGTTCTATAAGCCAAAAATAATATAAAAAGAGAAGTTTGGGTTTCTGTTTTAAAAGCTACAGAATATCGTGGTGTATATGGTGTGGATGAAGATTTCTGAGAGCTCAAATAAGATAAAAGTATTTCAAAGTATTGACCCCCCTCTCCCAGTCCATGTTTACTCACTTGTTCTCATTTGTGGGATCATATCGGGGAAATGGATCATGGTCATTATCATTAAAATCATAGCTAGCGTCTGGATCCTAAAGAGACAACAATAATAACACTGCAGCATCATAAACATAAAACAGCACTTCCCAAGCCTCCTACCCTATTCTATTTTCATCCGGGCTGAGAGCTTGAAAGTCTGCATGTCAGAGTTTCTGGCCCCGTGGCTAATCATTTATTATACCCATAAACCAGGCAGAGACAGAAAAGTGAGCCAGCATCTAATTCTCAGTGAATGTCACCAAACCAATAGCTCATAGAAGCTCACAGGATGTTAAAACCAGAGGAATCAATTCAGTTAATTCAACCACGTCATGTCTCAAATGAGAACATTGAGGTTCAGAGAAGCCGAATGACTTAACTAAGCTATAAAGCTTGTTGGCAACACTTTGACGCCCTTGTCTCTTATGAATATAGGTGCAAAGAGGTGGCTCAGGTCCACAACAATCTCTTTCAGCTTCCCCAGTTATACTAAATAAACTTGTAATTTAATTAAAGAGGGTGTGCTTAACATTTTAAACAAGCTTCCAGGCTCCACCCCCTTTTCCAACAATACTGCTACACCTAAACATCTCCCACATAGGCATTCTATCACCGCTACTGCCACTTCTCTGTGTATTCCATATCTTTTAATACTTCCTGCTCTTTATCTCTTCTTTTCCTTCCTTTTCCCTTTACTCTTTAGTTGCAGAATGTGGATGAGTGGAAAGGATGAGAGAAAGATAAGGGGCAATCTTAAAGATGAAACACTGATATAAATAAAGGCCCAAGATATTATGGAGAGCTTCAAAAACAATTAATAAATACTTTTTATTTATTTATTTCCCATTTCTAATAAGCTTTTCTTTTCTCAGCTTGTCATTTTGGCACTGTTCATTGCACACTTTGAATTTGAATGTAAGGAATCACATTCACGTAACTTCACAGTGTGAGAGGTACTGACCCATAGGGGTGTGAGGAGGAAGACTGTGAAAAGATCTCAGGCATCAGACTTGATTTGTTTGCTTTCATGCCGCCAATTCTGAGTGGTACAGAGTCTGAATTTAGTTGGTATAAATGCCTTTTCCCACTACCAATGCACATGTTTTTGTACAGTCCTTAGCTCCACTAAATTATTTCAGTGCTCCCTGATACAATGAGTTCAAATGGGCCGGTGGGGAGGTGAGCAAAGTGGTGATACCTTGGCCCATCATTCCTTGGGCCAACATCTGAGCAGCCTCCCACTTGAGAAAAGGAAAGCCTGAACTGTATGTCTGGGTAGACAACTACTTAAGTTGCAAGTGATGGGAGGGTCCGGACTCACATAATTGGCATAGATGTCTGTGTGATTCCACTCCAAGCCATCGTCCAGTACAGTGATAACAACTCCTTTGCCTGTGATGCCTTTTTGCCAAACAGGTATCACATGGAGATCCAGCTTGGGCAGGGATGCAATCATCCTGGTATCTTGCTGGTAAAGGAAAACAAAGAAGCATTGATAAAATCATAATCAACTTGCTGCAAAATGAGAACTGAAGCCACAGTCTGGGGATCCACCTTTCTTTTTCCTAGGGTCACTCTCCTCTTTAGAAGAAGGAATTAGGTGAAATAAAAACAAAGTTGAGGGTAGGGCCAAGTGAATCATCAGAGAGCTGCTCTTTCCTCAGTTGTTGCAATGGAAAATCACTCAGAAGAATGAATCACCCTTGTCCCTTTTCTCTTTGAGCTGCATGGCTTCAAAGAAGCAGTTTGTCCCCAAGTTTCTTTCATTTATAATGACATGCTTGAGCTTTTCATCTACCTAAGCTCTATTGGATATCCTATGTTTCCATCCCCACCACCTCAAATCCTAAGCCTCTGTTGCCACAATAAACCTACTTTATATTGTCTGGTTCACAGTCATTTGTGGATGTTTTTTATAACTTTTCTAAAAGAAAAAGCAGAATCTGGAATGCCCAGGAGGTTGTGGTCTCACTAGGACTTGCACTTTAATTGCCTATTTACAAATATGAGTGCTTTAGAGAGCAAGTATCTTTAGAGGAGTTTGGGGGTTTTCTTTTTCTAATAGCATTTCCTATATTTACAGCATGTGGGGCTGCAGGAGAGAAGAGCTGCACAGCAAGGGAAGTCAAGTATGAGAAGCATCTGAGAGAGATGCATTAGAAGAGACCCAGGTTTCTGGGATCAATTAGGAATTGATAAATAACAACAATCAAAAGTGTCAGTAAACAGACTGCCCCCTGGTTGATGCTCTTCAGAAACAAGTGGGGGGAAATAACACCTTACTAACCAAAATGAAGCTGAATTACAGGAGGTTGGAACTACACACAGATTGTTGGATAAAGCCAGGGAAGAAGGCATCTATGTCAGCCACAGGAATAATCATAGAATGTGGTTTTTAAGAGTAGGGCCTCTGGAGCTATGAATTATGACCCCACCGCTAGTAACCATGTGATTTTGGCAAGTTATTCAACTCACCAATGTGTCTGTTTCTTCATCTGTTAAATGGGCATAATTGCAATATCTACAACATAATTTTGTAAGAACTAAGTTAATGCATGTCAAAGACTTAGAATAGTATTTGGCACACTGTAAATGCACAGCTCTTAGCTAATGAGTCTCTTCTGCAGTGAGCAAGTAATCCTTAGGTTAAATAGAATACTACTTGGCCATAAAAAAGAAGAAAGTTTTACGCACTGTGACAGCATGGATGGACCTGGAGAATATTATGCTAAATGAAATAAGCCAGTTAGAGAAAGACAAATACCATATGATTTCACTCATGTGTGGAGTCTAATGAACAAACTGAACTAACAAGCAAAATAGAGACAGACTCATAGATAGAGAGCAGGCTGATAGTTCTTGGGGTGGGAGGTTAGGGAGTGGAGAGATTGAGCAAAAAGGATTTTTGGACATGGACAACAGTGTGGTGATTGTAGGGGGAGGGGAATATAAAGAGGATAAATGGTAATGGAAAATACAATAAAAAATAAAATGTAAAAAAAAACAGAGTCAAAAGGAATGGATCCCCTTCACCATCCATTATGAAACAAACATAGCTTAGCCTATGGCTGTCATCAAAATTTATCTTTTATGATATTCTTAAAACTTTTATTAACATATATTACTAATATAGAGGCTTTACATTAAAGCAAAAGTGAGAATACTTTGCAGGCAAGCAGGAACACTTATAATTTCTCTACTCAAACCCCACCTTCCAATAAGGATTTGGTAACTATCTTAAAGGTAGAATGATATGCAAGTGTGGGCATCTGCAAATATTTTTGTCTTTCTTTGTGTTCATTGCTTTAGCCTTATTAAGAAATTCTTACCTGCAAGCCTATAAGAATTGACACTCAGAGGCTTATATGCTGAATCATGTTTACTGTTCTTTGGGTGATTTAAAGGGTTCTGACCAAATATGATTTTTGACATGAATACTATTTTGGAACCCCTAACTTGCAAGACATGATCCTTCTGCACTTACTCCAGGTAAGCTTAAGAAGAAAAGAACACAGCCCTGACTGGTGTGGCTCAGTTTGCTGGGCATTGTCCCATGAAGCAAAATATGACCAGTTGGATTCTCAGTCAGAGCACACACCTGGGTTGTAGGGTTTGGTTCCCGGTCAAGGTGCATACAAGAGGCAACCGATCAATGTTTGTCTCTCATGTTGATGATGTTTCTCTCCCTCCCTTTCTCCCTCCCTTCCCCTTTCACTAAAAAATAAATAAATAAAATCTTTAAAAAATAAAGAAGACAAGAAGGCAACAACCCCTCCTCTCATAGCAGCTGAAGATCTGTGTTTCAGACATTCTCACCTAGTAAAAGAGAGGATCCAGATCCCAGAATGTCCCATTAGCCCAAATCTCCAAGTAACAGCCCTCTGCTGAATTTTCCATCATTAAAAAAAAACACACAACTATCTATTATGCAGACGTAACAAAACAGATAAGCAGGGTCCTACACAGTCCTTCTGTAGGGACTTACCAAGTACCACTGCTGATTCCACATGGGATCATTGAAGAGATTTAGTGCTGAGTCTCTCAGAACAGAACGTTTACTTCTCACTTTTTCATACTGCTGCTCAGCCCATATCACCTACAAGAAGTTTTATAGCAAGAGAAATCAACAGTGAAGTAGCCACCTCTGCGTAATCATCTTTCCTCCAGCACCTTTCCCATCAGAGTTCAGGCAGTTCCACAAAGTTTTTGTTTAACTACAGATCACACTGGCAGCTCAGTGAAAAGGGATTGCCCACTGGGGAGATGAACATTTCCTCTATTAAAGTAAAGTGTACCTTTAGGGGGAGGAGAGGAGTCAGTCAACTGATGATTGCCTCTAATTATTTGCACTGTGATTACAGTGGAAATAACAGTTCAGCCTGCTTTCATCAGCAAATGGACCATAATACCAATTTTTTATGTTGAGGTTCCAGGGCTCTGTGGCTGAAAATTTGTGCATTTTCATGGAAGGAGTGAACAAGCTAAGAGATCCCTGAGATTGTTGTTATGTTGCTCTTACAGCTTAATTTCTCTTTCTTTATGCACAAAAGGTAGAAATTGCAAATGTTACACAATACAGGAAAGGTGCTATGTCTTTGCAAATCTGAAACCCTGGCTCCCTTATGCTTCAACCTCCTGCTTAAGAGTATTAAATAGAAGAAACAGATCCAGGGTGATGAATGAGCACTACTGGCCATGCACGCTTACCATTAATTTAGTCTCATGTATTATGCAAAGAGATCTGACAGTACAAAAATTACCTGCCCCACATTTACAGCATAATCCTATTATACTTAAGGTCTTGAGAGGCTGAGGGGCTGCCTTGTGGTTATATTCATTATGAGATAATACCCTGCTCTTATTTTGCTGGGCAACATGACTTTCTCCTACCCTAACACATGAGGACAGTCTGGTGTGTGGTAGTGTATTGTCGATGTGAGGATACTTATGAATCAGGTGCAAAAATAAAAAGTGAAAAATAATTTGCAATTAAAGGATAAAACCATCCACTAACACTGAATATTCATTAGAAAAACACTGCAAACCTATTTTAAATATTAAATACTTGAAAGCTAGAAATTAGTCACTATAATTTATTTTTAAAGTGCTTATATTTTCAAGCTTAATTGTTTTGGCTTAAAATACCCAATGCCTGGAGTACACTGTCTATATTTGAGTCAGTCTTTGAAAGTGGGCTGCTAGGGAACAAGTACTGATTTTTGAGGAAGAGATTAACTTACAGGTGGAGATTTCATTAATGGTCTTGTAAAGATGGAGGACTGCTGCATTTCAGAGGGCCAATTTGAAGGATTTTATCGCCATTAATAGAACCAATAAAATGGCAATCAAAAGCAATTTTTAAAAGTGTAATATAAGAAGAGGCACTCTGCCTCCTGATCACATAAATATCCAACTGTTGGATATAGTGTTGTAATCAGTGTCATTGACTCCAAATCCCATATTAATCTCTATGAGAGCAGACCAAATGGAACAGAAGAGATTGGTGGTCTCTTTCAATTATGCATATAATAAGTATAATGTACTCAATTGTAAATAATCCTTTTGATTTAGAAAGAGCATTGAAGATCACCTAGTCCAACATTCCACTCAAGCTTCTATGGGTTCTAGGATTTTTTCCTACAATTAATTTATTTTGCAGATAATTTTATAGGATCTTACAGACTTCTTTTCTTATATAGCTATGTTAGTAAATTCTTAGTTCTTCTTCATTATTCCTAGAGATTTCTCCCCAAAATCCACTATTAAGGAATTATCTAAAGAATGGAACTGAGACATCTGTTCATTTTAGTGTGAATAGTTTGAGTAGTAACAGTAGTTAGGTGTGCTCCAGTCTGTCCACTTTTGCCCAATGAAGATAAGAAGGGAGGTCAGTTTGATTCCTTGTGCATTAATGTCAGGCATACATTTAGTAAATGAGGAAATCTCTGTTGTTTTGCCCAAGGACTAAACCTAGCCAGAATCCTGGAAGTTGGCCTACTTTTCAGAGCCCACAGATAATAAACCATCTGCTTTGGGATGGTGAAGGAAAGACTTCACTGCACCAGAACCTGTTAAAGCAGTGTTCTAGGCTTCTGATTTGGTCTCCCACATCTAGCCATTTACTTGAGTAGAAGCAAGCAATGGGTGTATATGAGACGTAGGTCACTGTCGTCTTGAGACAGCATTCTTTGTCTAGGTATGGTATCTTTTTTTAAGGATTTTATTTATTTCTAGAGAGAGGGGGAGGGAGGGAGAAAGAGAAGGAGAGAAACATTGATGTGCCAGAGAAATATAGATTGGTTGCCTCTCACAAGTCCCCAACTGGGGACCTGGCCTGCAACCCAGGCATGTGCCCTGACTGGGATTTGAACCAGTGACCCTTTGGTTCATAGCCCAGTGCTCAATCCACTGAGCCACATCAGCCAGGGCTGATTGCTTTTTTTTTTACATTTGAACAGTATTAATGCAGATCTGGTCACTCCCTACCCTCATAATCTCTCTTATTATTTTTTTAAAATTCTATACTTGCAGAACAAATGAAATAGCAAATTATTTCACAGATTTTGAATTCCACAAATTTCAACAGTTCTATTACCTTTCTTTCACTTAATGCTTTACTTTCTGGGAAGTTGAAAGGTTGTGTTCTCTCTCTTACAAAGCTTCTATAATTCTCTAAATTGTCCCAGGCAACAGAAATCATGTATTCAGGCCCTGACTGGTGTGGCTCAGTGGGTTGGACATTGTCCCCAAAACCAAAATGTTGTCAGTTGGATTATTGGTTAGGGCACTTGCTTGGATTGCAGGCCAGGATCCCAGTTGTGGGCATGCAAGAAGCAGCCTGATTGATGTTTTTCTCCATCTTTCTGCCTCCCTTTCTAAACATAAATACATAAAATCTTAATAAAAAAATAAATCATGTATACAGAAATCAGGCCAACCAGGATAAATTCCATCAGTATGCACATTTTCTAGACAAGGCAACATTGTTATGCAAATTGTAATACTTCCGGTATAATCAATATTTCTATCAATATGTTTGCTGACCTTAAAAACAGACTTCAAAACTCAATAAATATATTATACATACATTCAAATTATCCCCACATTATTTACCTATATTCATTCTAGAAATATCCTGCTGTTGCCTATTCATTGAATATGTACTCAAACCAGGATAAAAAAGAGAGAAAATGTTTTGGATCAAACAACGTAATACTTATGAAAACATCCTTCTTGTGAAGACATGGATTTAAAGCTCTCTTATAAACACTGGTTTCCTATACAACCAAACTAAATAGAAAATAGTGGAATGTTGTTTTCCATTACAGTGAAATGTTATTAAAAGCAGGGTTCATATATTATATTTCTTTGGCATCCACACATCAGATACTGAAGTGCTTGGTACATAATAGGCATAAAATAAAAGGTTGTTGATTGATTGCATTGTCAAATATTTTCATTAGTGCTGCCACTTTATTTTCAATATTTACTTTCATGCCCTTAGACTGGGTTTGTGAGCTAGTGTTATTTATACATGTAATTTTAGTTAATTCAACCAATTCAATCCAATCCAGTTGTTATGTGCATTTACAAACCCATGGAAATAACAATAAACACTGCAGATAAATAATTGTGATCACAATACAGAAGAATCACATTTGTGAAGTGCTCTTGCTCTTGATGGCAGTCATGGGGAAAGCAGACTGGTCAGGTGGGCTTGAAGACAGTGAACAACACTTACACGGTCATCGTCAGATAATCTCTTAGTGATATGCAGGGCACTCCTTCTAGATCTTCGGGGGTGGTTTTTATGTCTGAATAAGTAATGATTTTCAAGTGATCCAATCTATAAAAGAAAAAAAAAACAAAATTCTACTTTTCAAAATAAGTATATATGGGTCAGATTGAAACCCAACTAAATTAGAGACAGCTTTATCAAGCCCATTCCTTGTACTTGAAGTTAAGTATTTTCCTCATGAGGAAGATACCAATAGAAACCATTCCTCTCTTGTTAGTGTGTTGAGGGAGATGAGCCTCATGAAATTATTATCTGGGCTCCCACTATCCTTGGGGGCTGGTAGTGCTTCTGTTTCACAAATTTCAGAGGAACTCCACTTGTTTTTCTGTGTAACAATATTGCATGGCTAGACATTTTTTTTAAAGCCAATTTTATCAAATTCATTCTTCCAGAGAATACTAGTTTGCAGAAAGCAGGCAAACCCTTTGGGTACTATATGGTCAGGGCTGCATTCAGCTAAAACAATTTGTTGTTGTTATAAAATGTAATCATTGAATCCATAGTGATAATTCTTATAAGCTACCAGTAGGGACCATTAGACTTTCCACTAGGTAAGGCTTTGGGGGAAAAACCAGCATGCCACATTTAGGACAGGTGTAAACTTCCCTGGGTAGCCCTGGCTGGGTAGCTTAGTTGGTTAGAACATCATCCCAATATGCCAAGATTATGGGTTCCATGCCCAGTCAGGGCACAGATAAGTAGAACAACAAATCAATGTTTCCATAGCTCATGTGCTCACTCTCTCTCTCTCTCTCACTCACTCAATTAAAAAACAACAACAACAATAAAACAAACCTTTCCTGGGTGACTATCAATACCTTTGGTCCATTTAGAACTATATTTGTTATTCTCTTAAGCTAGTGTCTCTATCAAAATAGTACTTAATTTGAAGCCCTATATTTCTTTTTAAATTAAAAGACAAAATTGACAACGGGTTATTTCTGAAGAATTATATTCTTTAAATTGGTGGTTCTCATCACCTAGAGAATTTTTAAATAGAGATCCTTAGGCCCTACTCAAAGCCTGAACCTCAGGGAGTAAATCTGTTGTAAGTCTTGATTGAGTTGGGGAGGAAAAAAAAACACTAGTTATAAAAAAAAGATCACCAGTGCTTAGCTCTGCTCCTGCAATCAAACTGGTTTTCATCCCTCTTAACCCTAGCTTTATCCTGAGGCCTTAAAGAACTTGGAATAGTGATGCTAAATTAGTGTGAACAAAAGGAGAAATAAGCAGAACCAGGAAAGCACTGTTAGTTTTTTTTTTACAAAGAATTGTTATTTTTAAAATATTTGTTAGTAATGCCATTTTAAATGAAATGCCTAGAGAAAAATTAGCATATGCAAATGATGTGTGAATAAAGCCTGTGACTATGTCATCCCTTCCTGGAAGATCCTACCAAGAATACTGGCTTATTGTTTTTTAGTTTGTAGACTTATATTTTGAAAGGCAATTCCCATAATGAATGGTCCAAGTTTGATATATGCCTGGGGCTAGTAGGAGAGAAAAGGAAGTGGGATTTATCTTTTGATCTCTCCCACAATCTCCTTCCACATAGTTACCAGTGTTATTTAGCTGTTCAAAGGATACAGGATTAAGTCCCTAGTTCCTCCCCATCCCTATAGGACACAATAGATTTCCATGATGCCCACAGCACACTCCACTACAATTCCACCTACTATACACTCTCTTCATTAGATACTCACAATTCCTTTCAGTTTCAAAATTACTGCTAGGCAGCTTTCTTTATATCTCCCTGTTTCCCACAAGCTGTTTTCTATGACTGGAGTGCCTTCTCCAATTTCATCATGTTCTCTCATCAACCTTGGACTCTTCTTCCTAAACGCTGTGTAAATGTTCCCTCCTTTGTACTGTCTTCTTTCACCCCTCCCCAATTCCCTTCCATCTTCAATCCTTCAATCAAAAAATATTGAGACTCTGGGTACAACTATTACTAACACAAATTACATACAGTCACAACCATTTGTTTCTAAACCAGTCTCTTCTAGATTCTTGATTTTTTTTAAAGCGTCTCTTCCTCCTATTAGTCCTCAGCTCTTAACACAGAGACTGGCACAGAGTATGGTCTGAGCAAAAGCAAAAGTCTTGATCTGCTGCTGGGATGCAGAGATCAATCTGTGTACTGACTTTCCTGTGGGGCATTTCAAAGACAGTTTGGCTCATAAAGTTGGAGGATGAAGCCTCTGACAAACGGATAGTGCATTCCCCAGTGGATTCGATCTATGGCACAGCCTACACCCACACAGATTACTCATCTGTGACTTCAGCCGCGTCTCTACCACCACCTCCAGGGGAAAAAAAAAAAACCTCAAAACCGCGCCAAAATGTTTTACAACTCCCTCCTCCCCCGCTTCAACTTCCAAGGCAAGGGGTGAAAGCTGATTCTAAGCCAAGGAAAAGGAAAAAAAAAAACTTACATTAGAACTCACAACCCCTGGGTTCCCACGGAATTGCACCAGCTAAGCAGTCCTCCCCTGGTCAATGCCTTAAAGCCCCTGCCCTGCCCCCAGCTATGTATTAATCCAGCCCTCACTCCAAAGCTGTTTCCCTCACAAGCTGAAACCCCCAGGGAAGCAATTATGCGTTTGGCTGAGAAACAAGAAATAAATAAATCCTTTCCCCATAGTCAATTCTGCAGTTTGACCCTCGGGGCGGAGGCGCTGACCAAGCAAAGTTGTGAAGCTTGGACTTTGCAAGTTTTTGATGAAAACCTGGGGCTCCAGAGAGAGGCGTGAAGAGTTGGTTTACGTCTTTTACCCACCTCTTCTCCCGCCGGCTCCCCAGGCCACCCCGCGGGCCCCCAGCTCTGGGTCGCTAGGACCAGCCGTTGGCCCTCTGCCAATGCCCTGGCCGCGCCCCCAAAGTCTTCCAGCGGACACCTCCAAGCCTGTTTAGTCCCTTCCATCAGGACGTGGGTCTGATGCTGCCATATTGAAAAGAAGGAAACAGCTCCTGACGCAGACTAACTGAGTCCCAGGGGAAAGAGCGCACACTGCCTCTCTGGGGGCGCCTGGCTGGTAGCAGCCTGCGTGTCTCTCAAGTTCTGTGAATAAGCGTGGAGGGATTTTTCTTCAAAACGTGCGGGAACAGATTTCAATTCCAGAGCGGACAACAGCAAGAATAAGCTCTACCCAGCTGCAACAGCTTCGTTCAGCCTGGCTGCGCCCAGCCCAAACAATAAATAATGCAAACCTCTCTCCAAGCCTGCTGGCGCGAGAGCTGAAGAAGCTACTGCTCTTTGCCACAGGGCTCAGGAGAGTGCAACCTGGAGCTCACACTTGGGAGATCGTGCTCCAGTCCCGCCAGTCCCCTTGGGCCCCAGAAAGTTTCTTGAAAGTGCAAACTCTTACCTGACCCAAAAGGTCATAGCCCAGCTCCTCGGCTATGGCAGAGGCTGCTTCTGGTCCCCCAGGGATCTCCGCCGCCCATTCGTTCACAAACTGCCTCTTCGCTTTTACACTGTTCAGTGCACACCAAGTGCAAAAGAGAACGAAAGCAGTACACTGCAGAGTCCAGGCTCTTCGCTCCATGGCTCACACACTCGCTTGCACAGAAGTGGGAAGCAGAGGAAAAAAGAAGCAAGATAGAAGAAAAGCCAGAAAGATTCACTCCTTCCACCCTCGGGCTCTGGACCACTTCTCTCCCCGCTTGTTCTGCAAAGAGATAGGAGGGAGCGAGGAGAGGCTGGGCGGTGGCGAGCGCTAAGTGCAGTTCTTTCGTCTCCCGGCTGAGTGGAGCCCCAGCCCTTCCCAGCTGGAATGGAAATGAGTGTTTACACGTCAAATCTACGAAAGCCATCTCTTGACGTCAGATCTACCTGGACTAAGATCTGGATGGTACTCCTGGTGGGGTGGAGAAGCGGCTAAAATAAGCAGTGCGGGATTATGAAAAGGAAGGAGCCGTTTGCTGGGATCAGTTAACTCTGTCCCTGTCGTACATTCTGTAGCTGTGAGAAACACCTTCACGTCTCAAAGGGAAGCGCCCCCACTTGAATATAACTACCAAGAACCAGAGGCTGGGAATGCAGCACACTTTCCCTCCCTTCTGCACATTTTCTTTATATTTACTTGATTATCTACTGTGTGGGGAAAAGGAGGGAGAGGGATTCTTATAATGGCCCTGGGGGTGCGAATCAGCACCTGCTATTAAAGAGCAGGTCTCGTAAATCTTTCAAATTGGATAAAGGCTAGAGGGTGGCAGGAGGAAAGCTTCTACTCCCCAGATTCTGATCTAAACTGCCTAAGAAAATGAGCATGTTTGGAAGACAATGTTAGAGCAACATCTTCAAAGGTGTATTTTTAACCCATTCAAACCACCTTAATTAACAAGTTTACTTTCTTCTTTCTTTCCTCCATCTCAATCTCAGGCAAACAATATTTAAAATTCTATTCCAGACATTGCAGAGCCCAGTATCACCCAAATGATTAGGCACACGATTTTTTTTTTTAAACAAAATTATTTTCTTTACTCATCAACCGGGGGTGGGGGGTCGAGGGACCCAAATGCTCTTGTGTTGACTCGAGGAGAGAAAGAGCAGGTTTCATTAACTCCGAACTTTCCATTTTTCCTACAATAGAGCTCTTTACTTTGGTGTTGAACCGAATCTGTGCCATTATTTTCCCATAAAATGTACAATGTCTTTTTGTGGAAGGATGTCTTCTGTGGAAAAAGAATAAGCAAATGTACAAATGAACCCCGCACGCTAGGGAAATGAGTTTAGTCTACATTGTTGGAGCCTATTCTGTTCCTGAGGGGTTGAACCTGGAGGGAAAAGCCCCGGTATGTAGTGTTCAGCACCGAGGAATGGACAGCGCCAAACGCACTTGGGTTAGGCGCTGCCCTTCCTTCGGAGCCCCAAGGACTGCCGCCCTTCTGCAACTGGCCAGAACCAAGCTGTGTTTCTTTTGTCCTGTGCCTTTCTCCTCTTTTAAATAGAAAACAGGAAATTGAACGCAGAAGTGTGGTTTAGATTCATGATCGTGACTACTTACAGGGAACTCAGGGGAACGTGTTGGACTCAGCCCAAAAGTAAAATTGCAGGGGATCAACTCGCATGTGCGAAAGGGTTTTTCTTTTTTTCTTAAAAAAAAAAATTAAAAAAACGAAAAACTCCCAACCGCCGGGGGGCGCAGCCTATTTTAGAGAGAGAGGGAGAAAAGGGATAAGATTAGGAAGAAGGCACATTAACTTGTGGAGAAAGGAAGCAAAAGATATCCTTTGCAGGAAGATAATGAAACTACATCTAGTGCAGAATGATGCTGACTAGTGCTCATTATTCATTTGCCTCCATGTTTGCGGAAATGTGGGAGACGATCATTTCTTTAAACATAATGCTTCTTAACAAAAACAAATGCCAATGTTAATAAGCCATGTGATACAGTTAAGTGTATCACAATAATGTAACTGTCACATAAGATGTGGAATGGGCTCAATTGATAGCTCTTCTGTCTGCTCTAAAAATTTACATGCGTGAGTGTGAGTGTTGAGGGCTGAGTGAACTGCCCTCTTTTCCCTTCATGCCTCAGCCTGAATGGTGGCCTCAAGCTCTCTAGGGTGTTTCGTTCTCACAGCGGACAGATGCTGTATGCTAGCAAAGCAAGAGAAACTTTGGCTAATGTTTAATAGTGGTAGGTAGGTATGGTTAGAACTGGAATAGGTTTACCCTTTTCCTGTTACTGTTCAGGAAAATCAGTTTGGCAGAGTGTTGGCAATGAGGCCGGTGTCCCATTAATGAACCATTTGTCTTAAATGGAACACTATGCAAGCCTGGAATAAACATTTGGTTGATGTACTTAATAGGTTAAAATATTGTACGAAGGTAATATCTCCACCCAAACAATACATATCCATAATTTGTTCAGCAATTGATTGAATTTCATCTTATGGACTGTATTTGCCACAATTTCTGGAATGTAAATGAAATGAATGTTTGCTAGTGGTATATATATAGATGTAGAATCCTTATTAACTTTGTCATATAAAGGGGTAGCTAGCCCTATTCTGCTGTGTGGATCAGAGTAATAACTTCCAAGCCATCAGTGTTTTTAAAAAAAAAAAATATATATATATATATAATGAATTAGAAGAGCCAATTATCACTCTTATGTTAGTTTTAATAGCATTACATTCATCTGATAAATTTTTATATAAAACAGGATAATTCAGAAACTGAAGAAGATTGTATTTCTACTATGAATTATCCAGTGAGTGTTATGTAATAGGAGCATGGCCAGTATAAGCAGGAAGTAAGAATATGTTCTGAGATCTATAGATCACCATACCTCTTTAGTCTTAAAAACAATTTTTAAACCTTTTTTTACTGCGAACTAAAGTATAAGTGCACAAAACAATGTGCTCAATAAATTATCACAAAAAGTGAACACTGTGTAACCACTGAGGTTAAGAAAAATAACTTTTGCCCTGGCTGGTGTGGTTCAGTGGATTGAGTGCCAGGCTGCAAACCAAAGGGTCGCCAGTTTGATTTCCAGCACATGCCTGGATTGTGGGCCAAGTCCCCAGTGGGGGTCACATGAGAGGCAACCACTTATTGATGTTTCTCTTCCTCTCTTTCTCTCTCCCTTCCCATCTAAAAATAAATAAATAAAATCCATTTAAAAAGAAGAAAAAGAACTGTGCTAGCCCTTCAGAATACTATTCCAAGATTTTCAAGAGGCACAGGAGGACGAGGGAATACCATAAGTTTCACATTTTCCAGTTCTGTAGACTTACCTGTTTAACTTCGGGTAACATTAATTCTGGATTAAGACAAATCTGTGATTAATTATTCTTTAATTAAACTAGAAGGTATTCAATAACAGAACATAGTATAGAAGCAAATATACCTATAGCAGTGTTTTCCAACATACAAAATAACAATATTTGCATGGCATGCTGGGGTAAACTGAAGGAAACTTGAGGATACTTATATGGGGCTTGGTAAAGAAATTCATTACATCTTCTTTATATAAAGCAATTTTGGTAAGAAAATAAAATATAATATTTGGGGAAGTATATTAAAATTGAATATAGATTACTTTAAATTGAGAAATATGAATATATTTCTATCCATATAACTTTTTGTCTTAAGTTTTATGTTTGAAAGCCTATATACCATTTCTTTTACAAAAATCTTTTATTTTTATTTATTTAAAAAATATTTTATTTAGTTATTTTTTAGAGAGAGGAAGAGAGAGAGAAAGAGAGGGAGAGAAACATCAAAGTGTGGTTGCTTCTCATGCATCCCCAACTAGGAACCTGACCGACAACCCAGGCATGTGCCCTAGATGGGGAATCAAACAAGTGACCCTTTGATTTGCAGGCCAGCACTCAATCCACTGAGCCCACCAGCCAGAGTATATAAACCATTTCTAATCAAACCTTTTTAATTATAATCTTTTCAAATTCTTGATATCTGCTGTCAATGAAAAATCTTATGTGCAGAAATAGAAAATAAATATTTTGAAACAATTTTATGGCCATCAAAACATTTGATTTTCAATATGGCAACTCTTCCTTTTATTATCTTACTAAATTTACCATTGGAATATTATAAAAGGATGTTATAGGTTTAAAATTCACCTAAGTTTTATATGTCAAGTATTACAACTTATATTAAAATTCTTGAAAAATACACATGCCTTTTAGAGATGTTGCTATGCAGCTACTTTGCTACAAATGGATATTCATTTGTTTAATGAATGGAAAGACGATAGTGGGGCCACCACTTAAATAGACATGGCTGACTTTCTCATTTCCTATCCTCCTGTGGCCAAATTTTGGTAGGCATGCTATGCTAATTAAGCACGTAGAACATGAACTCCTCTAGCAGATCCACAGATCCTTTCCTCATGATGGAAAGGACATGCTTGCAGCAAATTGCTGAAGTAGATATCCAGGTGATAGACATTCATTCAACTTGATTGAGCCAGCTGCCATGAGGGGAAAGTGTCACTATTATTTTTTTAAAGATTATTTACTTAATTATTTTTAGAAAGAAAAGGGAGGGAGAGAAAGAAAGGGAGAGAAACATCAATGTGACAGAGAAACATCTATTGGCTTCCTCTTGAACATACCCTGAACAGGGACCAAACCCACAACCTAGGCATGTGCCCTGACTGAGAATCAAACTGATGACCTTTTACTTTGCAGGTCAATGCCCAACAAACTCAGTCACACTGGTCAGGGCTGTGTTGCTAATTATGACTGAGTAATTGATAATCTGGTTGGGTCTTCTTCCCAGGAGCCCAGGATCAAGCAACTTGCCTGGCCTTCCCAAAGGATGATATGGTAAAATGTCTTAAGGGACATCTATGATTCCACCAGTTGGAAAGCTCTGTTCTATGAAAATGGAAGGAAGACAGTAATAAAGCAAAGTCTATACACTTGAAAGGCTCTGAGGTGGATAACTAATTTTAAAGGATTTTGTGAATGAACTAGAGAAACATTTGAAGTCTTGAATTTAATATAAAACTGAATTATTAGAATTGAAGAAATTGGTGCTATTAATTACAATCATTAAAAATGATCAGTCATTTCTAATGAAAGCTGATAATTAAATGTAGTCATATAGAAGTATTTATTAATACTTTTTCTTTCTTTAAAACAGGTTATTTTTGTTTGTTTGGTTTGTTTGTTGCTTTTGTTGTTTCATTTTGGTTTTTTTATTGTATTTTTTTACTATTACCATTTAGTCCCCTTATGTCTCCCTCCCCTCCATAATCACCACACTGTTGTCCATGTTCATGAGTCCTCTTTGCTCAGTCTCTCCACCCCCTCACTTTTTCCTGCCCTTAGCCATCATGCTACTCTCTATCTATGAGTTTGTCTCTATTTTGCTTGTTTAGTTCAGTTTGTTCACTAGATTCCACATATGAGTGAAATAATATGGTATTTGTCTGTCTCTGGCTGGCTTATTTCATTTAGCATAATGTTCTCTGGATCCATCCATATGTTTATGGCCAAGTAGTATTCCACTGTGTTAATGTTCCATAGTCATTTTAGCTACTCATTTACTGATGGACTCATGGGCTGCATCCATATCTTGGTGATTGTAAATAATGCTGCAATGAACAAAGGGATGCTTGTATTCTTTTGAATTAGTGTTTTAGATTCCTTCAGATAAATCTCCAGAAGTGGGATTGCTGGATTTTTTTATGTATTTCCATTCTGCTTTCCACAGTGGCTGCACCAATCTGCACTCCCACCAAGAGGACAAAAGTGTTCCCCTTTCTTCACACCCTCACCAGCACTTGTTGTTTGTTCATTTATTGATGATAGCCATTCTGACAGGTGTGAGATGGCATATCATTGTGGTTTTAATTTGCATTTCTCTGATGATTAATGACATTGAGCATCTTTTCATATATGTGGCCATCTGTATGTCCTTTTTAGAGAAGTATCTATTCAACTCCTTTGCCCATTTTTAAATTGGGTTGTTTAGTTTTTTTGGTGTTGAGTTTTGTAAGTTTTTTATACATTTTGGATATTAACTTCCTATCAGATGTCAGAGAATATGTTCTCCCATTCTGTAGGTTGTCTTTTTATTTCATTGATATTTTCCTGTGCTGTGCAAAAACTTCTTAGTTTGATGCTTTTTGTTTTACATCTCACATACGAGTGAAATCATATAGTTCTGTCCTTTTCCATCTGATTTATTTCACTTAACATAATACTCACAAAATCCATCCATGCTGTATAAATGGCAACATATCATCTTTTTTAATGGCTGAGTAGTATTCCCTCATACCATACCTTCTTTATCCAATCATCTGTCCAAGGATGCTTGGGTTGCTTCCATGTTTTGGCTATTATAAATAATGCTGTAGCAAACATAGGAGTACATACATATTTATGAATAAGTGTCTTCAAATTTTTCAGGTACATATCCAGAAGAAGGATTACTGAGCCATATGGTATCTCTATTCTTAATTTATTGAGGGACCTCCATACTATTTTCCACAGTGGATGTACACATTTACATTCCTATGAGCACTGTATGAAAGTTCCTTTTTCTCCATATCCTCTCCAACACTAGTTATTTCTTGTATTATTGATAACAGCCATTCTAATATGTATGAGGTAGTATCTCATTATAGTTTTGGTTTACATTTCCCTTATAGCTAATAATGTTGAACAATTTTTTAATGTACCTGTTGGTCATTTATATGTCTTCCTTGCAAAAGTGTCTATTTGATCTTTTGCCTATTTTTTAAACATTTTATTTATTTATCTTTAGAGGGGAAGGGAAGGAGAGAGGGAGAGAGGGAGAGAAATATCAACGTATGGTTTCCTAATGTGCATGCCTTGCCAGGAACTGGCCTGCAACCCAGGCATGTGTCCTGACTGGGAATCAAATCATAATCCTTTGGTTCACAGGCCCATGCTCAATCCACTGAGCTACACCAGCCAGGGCATTTTTGCCTATTTTTTAATCAGCTTGTTTTTTATTCTCGTTGAGTTTTATGAGTTCTTTATATATTTTGGCTATTAGCCCCTTGTCACAAACCTTGTCTGCAAATATCTTCCTCCATTTGGTTGGTGGCCTTTTGGCTTTGTTGATGGTTTCTTCTGCTGTGCCAAAGTATTTTTAGGTTGATATAGTTCCATGTACTTATTTTTGTTTTTACTGATCTTGCCTTTGGGGCCAAGTTCACAAAGTTCCCTCTGAGATCAAGGTCTATAAGTTTAGTGTCTATACTTTCTTTTATAACTCTTAATGTTTCAAGTCTTATATTCAAGTTTTCCATCCATTTTGAGTTAATTTTTGTGTGTGGTGTCAGATAGCAGTCTAGTTTTGTTCTTTTGCGTGTGGCTTTCCAGTTTTCCCAACACTATGTACTGGAGAGATTTTCCTTTCTCCACTGTATATTTTTGGTTCCTTTGTTGAAAATTAGTTGCCAGTATATGTGTGGCTTTATATCTGGGCTCTCAATTCTGTTCCATTGGTCTGTGTGTCTGGTTTTCTGCCAATACCATACTCTTTTGATTGCTATAGATTTGTGTATAGTTTGAAGTCAGGGAGTGTGATACTTCCAGCTGTGTAGTACAAGTTATTTTAAAATATGCATTTACTGAAGAGTTTTGGGTTATCCCAGCTTCTATTTCCAGGCAATGCTCCTGCTTTCTCTATGCTTTCAAACACTGCCTTTTTCATATGGAAAACCCAATATATAATTGTTTTCTCTGTCCCTGAAGTGTATTTTTCCATGAGGATGAGACCCTTTCAGTATTGAAAAGTGATGTTAAGAGCTATCTAGTCCTTGCTTCTTGAAGTGGGATCCACACACCAGCATGCTAGTTATCACTTCGGAGTTTGTTAGAAATTCAGTCTGTCAGCCCTCACCCCAGAGCTACTCAATCAGAATATGCATTTTTAATGAGTTGCTGGTGATTCATATGGAATTAAAGTTTGAGAAGCTTTGATCTAGTTGACATGCTCCTAGATATAGGAAACTGCTTGAGAATATTCCTATAGAGTGGTTAGATAATTCAGGGTCTCTCCAAATGGCCCATTCTTTGGTTTTGATTAGCTCAAATAATTACAAAATCCTTCCTCATAATGACATAAATATTCCCTCCTTTCCTGCCTTTCATCAGACATGTTATTTTGCCCCATAGCACCACACTGGTAAACCTCAATCCTTTTTCTGTAGGACACCTCTTCAGACTTTGAAGACATACTATGTCTTGCCTAACTTTCCTACTCTAGGTTAAACACCTTCAGTTTTTTAAAATAATTGCATCCTGGTTACCCTTGACTAGACAGGATTTTTTTAAATACACTTACACTTAAAATACACTTAAAAATATGGCACCCAGAATTAAATGTGGTATTGTTGGCCAAACCTGTGCTGATTAGAGCAAGAATTTCACCTGTTTTTGGAAACTGTCCTGCCACTATAGGCTAAAATTAAGTTAGCTTTATTTTTTCCTATTTAACTAATAGTTTACTAGAATCTTTATTTGTACTCATGTGCTGCTGTTAAGTCATATTTTCCACCCTGCCTTAACACTGTTATGTTTTGGTTATCTGCTTGTATGGAGACAGGAGGCTAAGTATTAAGACTAATTATTTTCCCTGCTGAATTTGAGCCTCTCAGGATTTCTGGAATTTTGATTTCATCATCCAACAATTTGCTACTAGCTTCATGCTATATTCAAATGCAATCAGCTTTTCACTGGTGTCTTTATTCAGCCTGTTATTTAAAAGCTTTACAAAGACAGAAGATAGAAGCACCAGAAACCTCCCCACAAGTTAATTGATTTAATAATCATTATGCTTTAGAAACAGTTACTAATTTCACCAGTGACTGTTCAAAGATAGCAGAAAGACCTAGTCACACAATGTGCTGAAGTCCAGACATACAGTGGCCACAGGGCTGACTCTTGCTGGCAATAGCATGGCTTGCTCTGTGTCATGCTGGGTATCAGGAATAGTTACTTGTCTTGTCAGTAATGCAAACCAATTTTTTTTATACTACATTCTGAAATTGATGGTACTCTACTAATCTAGTTCATAGAACTTACCTTCTTTGCATTCTTGCAACTGAGAATATTTGACCATCTCCAGTCTTTCAGGACTGATCCTTGTTCTGCTTTCTAATATTCTTCAGGGATTTTTGACCCTGACTCAAGTACCTCCCTTTTAGAATAAGTTTATCCTTAAATTAAAATTTACCCATATTACCTCTCCCCTCCTTTTGAATCAGCCCCAAGAAGTAGTGATATGTGAATCAAAAGTATTTGGCTTTAAAAGACAAAGAGCTGTATTCTAACTAAAAGTAGCTTAATTAAGAAATGGGAAATTTATTGTCTTGTGTAATTAAAGCATGAAAAAAGAAATATAGATCTGGCCAAAGAGATTGGACCTGAGACTTAAAGGATAAATAGCACTAGCAAGTGTTCTCATTCTCTCTCCTCACTTTTCAGCTTCTACATCTTTGCAGTTCTCATTTTTCAGGCTCTTCCACAGGATGAAGTACATAACTATTGGTACTTCTGGGATCACTGCTTTCTAGTTTATAATGAAAAGGGGAAAAAGGACTTTCTCAACATCCTCAGTATGAATATCCCAGAGAAAAACTCTAGGTGCAAGACTTGGCCAATATGTTCACCCTGGAGTAATCACTGTAGCCAGAAAGTTTTTGTATTATTATTGGCCAGTTGTAGGCCATGTGGTCAACCTGGTTTTTGAAAATGGGGGAAGGGTATTAGCTTCCTATGACTTGCAGCCATCATTATTTCAATATTTTCAGTAAGGAGCAATTCCTCAAGGAAATATGGGGAGGAGGTTCCATAATAAAGGAAGCAAAGTGTTTAGAAATATAAACAACAATCACCATACCCATTAGCAGACAGAAAGAACAGCCATCAACAATCTATATTTTCCTATTCTGAATATTATTTCTCCTGTAGTTCATGCATTTAAGCATCATTAACATTTAAATGCAAATATCAATATTGACTTAGTTAATTCAGACAAAATAATGGAAAGCATGTAATTGATTTAAATCCTTTAAAATTGTTTAAAGTAGACTTAGGTGGCAGGATTATAAAAAAGATAATTTTCTTTTCTAACTTTTTATTTGAAATATAATTAGAGTATAAAAAGTTGCAAAAACAGTACACAGAGCTTTTGTACCCCCTTCACTCAGCTTTCCCAAAGGTTTACATCATATTTATCTATAGCACAATTAGCTAAACAAGGACTTTAATATTAATACAATAATAGTAACTACCCTACAGAGAGTCTTCAAGTTTTATAATGATTAGATTGGAGCTAAGCATGTTTTAGCAAGAAGTGATGGTATGCCATTTTCACTGGCTTGATCCAGGAGGTATGGATCTAATTACTAGTGATCCTATCCTTGATCACTTGGGTAAGGTGGCAGTGGCCAGGATATTCTTGATTATAAAGTTACTATTTGAGAAAGAATATTTTTATTCAAAAATAGTTGTTGAAGTCATGATGAGAACACAGTATAGTAATAATATCCAGATCTATATTTTCTGAAGAAAATGAAAATTTTACTCGCATAGACATTTGTGTTCTTGACCCCTGCTACTTATGCCGCGTGTCAGGAGATCGCTTTCAGTCTTACTGATTCTGTTTCTTGCTGGTCATATCTGGGATCAAGCCTGACCCACTCTTTTAACCACAATTAGAGACAATTAGTTAAAGCCTGCTTTCTCTCATCTGTTTACTACAGCTTGAATACAATTCTTCAAGGATTACATTTATTTAAACAATAAGCAGATTCATTCCAGCATTCACTAGAGAGAGATGAGAAGCAAAGGTAAATTAGATCAGTCCACCATTGTTTATCCCTCAGTGGTCCTGCTAGAAAGAAAGCCTGAGGATGATCAGCCCTACAGCCGATGCTGGGAGGGGTGGCGGGGGGGTCTCAAGCTGCTGCCCATCCCAGCACAGACAGCTCTGTTCTCAGTTCCCTATCTCTCTGCCATGTCCTCCTGGGTTTCTTTGACAACAACCAACTGGAAAGAGAAAATGAATCTGTGAAAGCAGAATCTATCCACAACACAGTACTTTAGAAATCCTAAATTGGTTTCTGATACTTATACTCAGGAGATGTCCTATAAAAGTCTGGACACATTTTGAAAGCACTACGCACAGAGAGAAGAGCAGACTCTAGAGCCAAATGGCCAGGGTTTGAATCCCAGTTCTGCCACCTTTTAGCTGGACATGATTTCAACCCCTCTTTGCTTTAGTTTCCTCATTTGTAAAATGAGGCTGAAATAATAACTTGCCTGATGCAGTTAGTATATGTAAAATATACTTACAACATTGTCTAATACAAATAAATGGTCATTATCTTTTTTTGAGAAAATAACATGCTGGGTATACCACAGTTTGTCAGAAAAGGGTTGTTCCAGCAGGGAGAAGGTTGCGTGGCTGTGGAGGCATGCTGGATGGGGGTAATCTCAGAGCTTGAACCTGCTTAGCTCTGACACCCAATTCTCATCTCTCTCTCTCCCTTTGCCTACGTACTAGTTTCCAACATGCTCCCCATTCCTTTTTTCTTTCTTTCTTTTATCAGACTCTTGCATATTCTTGGTTGATTTTTCCCATAAGGCTCCTGAGAGAAGCAGGACAAATTCGATTATCTCCAGTTCACTGAAATGCAGAATAATGAAGAAATTTACTGATGGCTCACACCGCTGACTTCACCAATTTGAGCAGTTGGATTTGATTTCACAGTGGAGAATGAATGGTGCCTGAGGTAAGGGTAATAGGAAGACCTAGAGGGTTGTT
The DNA here is from genome assembly GCA_004027475.1 of Anoura caudifer. NCBI lineage: Eukaryota > Metazoa > Chordata > Mammalia > Chiroptera > Phyllostomidae > Anoura > Anoura caudifer. Next base: position 212,908 of record PVKU01001370.1, read on the forward strand.
CCCTCTAAACACACACTCTAAAAATGGCACCTTAAAAAATAAAGTGCTATGTTGACTCAATATTATTATCAGTAAGTATGTTGGAAAAGTATTGTGTGAAAGCATGAGTCACTGTGTCCCACAGCCAACGTCAGGAGTGGTGGCCAGATTTGGAGGCACACAGAGAAAATAGTCACAGAGGGCACTTTAAAAACTTTTATTTCCTCCTCCACCTTGTCCTTGGTAGAACCAGCCTGTAGATTCTACCAGTGAGAATGAATAGCAACACAATGACCTCATTTCCATTTCTAACTTTATGTGGGAATGTTTATTACATCCAGCCCATGTGCACCATGATGATGGTAGGAGTATGAAGATAACTGATATTTACATGGTACTTCATACTTTTCATAAGGATTTCACATCTACTGGCTTCTAATTGCACCGTTCTTACGAATCCCATTTCACAGACAACTAACCTAAATCCCAAGCAGGTGAGGCCGTCCAAGTGTGCATAATGAATGTGACAGAACTGAAGCTGGAACCCAGGCCAGCAGTGCTTCTATCTCCATTTGCATGGAGCAGTTTGATATTTAATAGTTTGAGTAGTTGTTGTTAATCAGCACAATTTACTTAAGCTGAAGCGGAAGCTTTTTCACCTGTGAAGCAGAGGAAATTATATTGACTACTATTTATGAGAACTAAAGGTGACTAAACCATGTAAATCAGTGAAAACAGGACTTGGCCCATGGTAAGTGCTCAGAAAAGGTTAGGAGTCACGATTATTGGTTTGTCTTCTCTTGTCACTTTCTTGGCTTTGTATCAGAGAGAACTGCCCATGGTTTGAGATTAATCCCAGAAGTGCTATGTCCCTAGGTTTATACTATCTTAAAATATTATCACCCTTTGCTGCTTTAGTGAGACTGAAAGCTTGAAAAATAAGTGAGAAATTGGACAGCACCTCCGGCTTGAGTATCCAGCATATCGTAGGCCAATAACTTTCAAATGGTTTATTATGCATAAAACTCATCTGGGGTGCTTGTTTAAAACTCAAATTTCTAAGCATCCCTCTTCCCATTGTGATTCTGGGATAATATGGAGCATAGGAATCTTCAAACTTTAACAAATACCCTTGGACATCATAGGAAACTGCAAAAGGCTCTGAAGTAGTGTTGTCTCCCACTCTACTGCCTCTCCTCCTCCTCACTGTCCTCCTCTTCCTTCTTCCTCCTTGTTGCTGTCATTTGTCATCATCATCCTTTTCTCTGTCTTCTTGCTTCTTTCTTCTTCTCCCCCAACTACTTCCACACCCCCTTCTTCATCTTAGCATTTCAAATAGACTGCCTGAGGTTATTTTCCACTATTAGGCAAGCTCTATTATTATCTCTTTAAGAAAATGCCACTGAGCCTGGAGGAAAAATACAGAGTAATTAGTGAAAGAAAAAAAAAATATAACTTCCTTGGAGCCAATTAGGAACAGAATCATTGGCTGAAGTAAAAATTTGCTCACATGTTGCTGTAGAGCTCTGGCCCTCTCACAAGAGTCCAGTGGCCCATGTTTGTTTCCAGAGCTTATTTTTTAAAAAAGATTTTATTTCTTTATTTTTTAGAGAGAGGGGAAGGGAGGGAGAAAGAGAGGGAGAGAAACATCAATATGAGAGAGAAACACTGATTGACTGCTTCTCATATGTGCCCTGAACAGGGACTGAAACCGCAACCCAGGCACGTGATTCGATGGGGTATCAAACCAACAACCTTTCACTTTGCAGGATGATGCCCAACCCACTGAGCCATACCGGCCAGGGCTGTTTCCAGAGCTTATTAATGTTGGATCCAAATTTAATGCCCTTACAGTAAGTTTTAAAGTATTTCTTATATATATGCATAAGTAGATACAGGATTATTGTCCTTAAAATCCAAGAGAAATTATATCAGTTTTGTTTCGTCAGCCAGTTACTCTAAGAAAGATGTTATCAGTCCCCAGTCCCCCCTCCAACCCCCAACTTATTATACCTAGGTGCTGAGAGACTAGACAAGAGAGCCAAGTGCCAAATAGGAAGCCACTTTAACATGGTACAGTCATCAATTTGGGTACTATGTAGCTTCAAAGAAAGTAGGCATTTTGCAATTACTAGCTTTTAAAGAAATATAAATAGTCAATTAAAAGTATTATTTAGTCCAAATCATAGATTTGATTATCAGTGGTTGTCAATTCTTATTGCACATAGAATCACGTGAGTAGCTTTTAAATAGTACTGCTGCCATGGCCCGATACCCAGAGATCATGACTGAATTGGTATGGCATGGTGCATGTTTGCATGGTTCTGCTGAGCACCAAGGGATGAAATGATTACTGATATACCTGAGTCAAATTCACTTGACAATTGCATTTTCTGTATCCCTCTGCAAGGCATAGGTATAGATTAAGACTTAATATAAAATGAAATGGAACATTTTAACCTTTTAGTCTCAATTCATGTGTATGTTAAGGAAAGTGAGATATAAAGTCTAAGATTTCTTTTTAATTGTTTCAATTCTCCATTTCACTTTGCTAGGGTATACTTGATCTAGTCAAAATACTCTCAACACTTAATAACATGTAGAACCTCAAGGACATTCCAAATGAATCTTACTAATATAAAAAATGAAAGTAAGAAATAATTAAGCCTGCTGGTCAATAATTTCTCTTGGCTGAATCAGAGTAGATGTAGAAGCAGCTACAAGAGTTGGTAGTTAATTCACCCTACCTCACCCTTTCTGGAGCTTATAAAGACTAGCTGGAAAGATTTACATAGAGTGTTCTCTGCACTAGTCTGCCTCTCTGGCTTAGGCCTTTTCAGTTCTCATGGAAAATATGTTCACTGAGATCATGATTTACCAAAAAGTGTCATGTAACCAATTTTTCACTTTGTTGGTAGTAGGCACAAAACTCATTTAATTTAAAAAGATCACCCACTAATGTAGTTCTAGTACTTACTGTCTGCCTAAGTATTCTGGTACTTGGGAATAAATTTTTTGTTTCCTATTTTAAAGTTTATAGAACCTTTTTAAATTATATTTTCTTGATTATGCTATTACAGTTATTCCATTTCTCCCCATCATTCCCCTCCACCCTGCACACCCCCTCCCACCCACATTCCCCCCTTTAGTTCATGTCCATGTGTCATAAGTTCTTTAGCTCCTACTTCTCCCACACTATTCTTGCCCTCTCCCTGTCTATCTTCTACCCACCATCTATGCTACTTATTCTCTGTACCTTTTCTCCCTCCCTCCTCCTCCTCCCACTCCCCTGTTGCTAACCCTCCATGTGATCTCCATTTCTGTGGTTCTGCTCCTGTTCTAGCTGTTTGCTTAGTTTGCTTTTGTTTTAGGTGTGGTTGTTAATATCTGTGAGTTTGCTGTCATTTTACTGTCCTATTTTTATCTTCTTTTTCTTAGATAAGTCCCTTTAACATTTCATAGAATAGGGGCTTGGTGATGGTGAACTCCTTTAACTTGACCTTATCTGAGAAGTGCTTTATCTTCCCTTCCATTCTAAATGACAGCTTTGCTGGATAGAGCAATCTTGGGTGTAGGTCCTTGACTTTCATGACTTGGAATACTTCTTTCCAGCCCCTTCTTGCCTGGAAGGTCTCTTTTGAGAAATCAGCTGACAGTCTGATGGGAACTCCTTTGTAGGTGACTGACTGTCCCCTTATGCCTTGCTGCTTCTAGAATTCTCTCCTTCATTTTAATCTTGGCTAATATAATGATGATGTGCTTTGGTGTGTTCCTCCTTGGGTCCACCTTCTTTGGGACTCTCTGAGCTTCCTGGGCTTCCTGGAAGTCTATTTCCTTTGCCAGATTGGGGAAGTTCTCCTTTATTATTTGTTCAAATAAGTTTTCCACTTGTTGCTCTTCCTCTTCCCCTTCTGGTACCCCTATAATTCAGATGTTGGGACTTTTAAAGATGTCCTGGAGTTTCCTAAGCCTCTCCTCATTTTTTTGAATTCTTGTTTCTTCCTTCTTTTCTGTTTGTTTGTTTCTTTCTTCCTTCTGGTCCACTCCATTGATTTGAGTCCCAGTTTTCCTACCATCACTATTGGTTCCCTGTGCATTTTTCTTCATTTCACTTATTGTAGCCTCCATTTGTTCATCTAATTTGCAACCAAAATCAACCAATTCTGTGAGCTTCCTAATCACCAATGCTTTGAACTGTGGATCTGTTAGGTTAGCTACCAGAGCTTTGAGCTGTACATCTGATAGGTTGGCTACCTCTTGATCACTTAGATGAATTGGCTCTGAGGCTTTGGTCTGTTCTGTTTGAGCCATTTTTGGTTTTTTGTTTTTTGGTCTGGTCGTGGCTCCTTATGCAGTGAGGGGCAGAGCCTTAGGCATTCACCAGGGTGGGACAACCCACTTGCTAGATTGTGACACTGGATATGGGGGTGGGGTCTGACAGGGAACAATGGCACTGGCTCCACTGTCTTGTGGACTCCAGTCCCCTCCACTGTTTTCCCCAAGCAAATTGGGCCCCACTGGCACTGATTTCCATGTGGGCAGGCTCATGCATGTTCCTGTGGGTCTTTCCAACAAACTCTCCGGCGAGGCTGGGATTCCCTCCCGGCACCCCAACTCTCACAAATGTTCTCAATCGGTGCTTTTTAGGCTTTATTCCTGGCACTGGGGCCCTGCACTGCGCAGTCTGTCCCGCTGCCCGTTTTTGCCTGGTTTATCTGCGAGCAAATGTGTGACCATGGTCAGCCACTTTGTGTGCCTCTCTTGGTCTGCTCGTTGCCTCCCTGTGCCTGGTAACTGCTGCCTGTGCACCTAGGACCACCAGCTACAGCTTCTTCCCACCGTGACCCCTCTCTGCTGGCTGCCGACTCTGCCCTTCTTACAGGTCTGGGTGAATCATTGTCAGACTTCCGTACAATTCAATCCTCTATCTGTTCTGGTTGGGTTTTTTTTTGTTCTTTCTATATTTTTGTTGTCTTTAATCTTGGTTGTGAGAGGAGGCACAGTGTGTCCACCTACACCTCCATCTTGGCCAGAAGTCAAGTTTAAAGAACTTTTAAAAATAGAATTCTCTTCTGATTTTATCTCATTCTGCAAAATCTGCTGGTTTAATAATTTAAAATCTCTTTCTTTCACATATTTCCACAAAATCATTGTCTATAATAGATAAAAATGATCTTTTCTCTCTTATTTACAATTCTTTTTTTCTTGATATTATTTCTGGAAAATTTTTCTTAATTTATATTCCAGCCTTTCTACAGAGTTTTTCATTTTCATTTTTGCCATCATACTGTTAATTTCTAGGAAATCTTTTTTGTTATATGAATGTTCCCTTTTATATGTCTTTGCTTCTTTCTCATGATTGCAATATTTTCTCACGTCTTTGAGAATATTCATGCCCGTGTTTTGCTTTTCGGTAGTTCTCCTACCCCTGTGCAGCCACCCTGTTGTTTCTGCTGTTTGTTTTCAGTTCCCATCTCTGGTGATCCTTGGTTCCTGTACCTCATTTAAAAGTGAGGCAAGGAGGGGTTAATTGGAAGTTGTGCTCATTTCAGCAGAGAACTGACAACTATGTGCTTTGCTGTAGAATGGTCTAGCTGTGTAGTTGAGTTTAGAAAACTCCAATTCCAGAGTCTTTAAGCCTTTCCTCTTGGGTTAGTCAGGTCCCATGGAGAATACTCCCCAACCTCCAATCTGAAGAGAGAGGGTGTGGCTGCCAGAGGGAGAAGAACCCTGGGGGACTCAGCATCCATTCTGTCTCACTTCACTCCACATGTAACCTTCATTTTTAACTATGTTTGTGTCCCAGGTGAATCACTGTTTTACTCTCTCCAGGGAAGAAAGTTTCAGTCATTGGCCAGGGTAGCAAATGAGTATGAGTTCCAGACAGTGGAGATGGATGAGATCTAGGGGTATGGTTGCTTCTGAAGCAGATTTTCAGGTAATCCTTTTTATTTTAGCATCTCTTTCATCCCAACTTTCAGAGCTACTTGGTGCTGCCACTTCCTAGCCTTAGGGGAATGTAGGAGATGCAGAAAGCATTAGTTCTTAGGTTTCCCTGCTGTGAGTTTAAGATTTAGTTTTCTTGGGTCTGCTAAATCATTTACTTTTCTTTTTCCATAATATGATTGCTATTGCTTCCACGCAGGTTCTCCCATTCTATGAGTTTACGCCTTAAAAAAAACTCTTTTACTGTAGTTTATGAGGGCTGTTGGGAATGAATGTAGACACATATTTAATTAGTTAATTTTACCTGGAAGTATAATAGCCAAACAAATGGATACAATCTAAATGACCCCAGATATAAAACACATGGCAATGCAAAGCTATTTAATCATAAAAAAATTATGAAAATAAATTTAATAGTTATTGACATAGAAATATACAAATTTTTCTGTGGAAAATGATAAGTAATGACATTAATAGGAGTAGGTACAAAGTACTTTATTCATCCTCACCCTTTTGCTAAGTACACTAATGGATTTTTTCATATAATCTTGCCTGAAAAAAATCTGTAAGTAAGCTACTGTTACTATCCATTTTATAAATGAGGGAACTGAATGTCACAGATTAAGCAATTTGCCCAAAGTCACAGTGTCTTTAGCCCAGACTTGAGAAGACTGTAAGTGGGTTCAAAAATGAGAATCACATTGACAAAGATGCTTCTGACCAAGCATAGTCTCTAGCATTCCTCTTCTGCCCCAGGGACAGGAAAGTGGTTAACAACGTGAGCAGGTGAGAAATCTGACAAATCTGAGAGGCCATGGGCAAAGAGTGGTCAGGCTTGTTTTCTTTTCTGCTTTCCACAGTTTCAATCCCAAGAAACAACCTATTCTACCAGATAAAGTAATGATTCTGCAACACAGTCATTCTGACTCCTAGCTTTGTCCAGGTTCTGAGTCTAGTGATGCTTATCGTGAATACTTGTGTGATTTACTTTATTCTACAGCTGAATTGTGCATTTAATAGCTCTCCATAAGCAGATATGACCACATCCTATTTTATAGGCTTAATCATCAAAGTTTGTAGTATATGATTCAATTTCTGTAAAATGAAAAGAAACAGTAACTCATATGAAATCCGTATTTTTGAAACTCCAAGGCCCATATCTCTAGTTCTCCTTCGGGTTGCACTGGGGTACCAGACACAGGCTATCAGTTTCCCATTCTTATGTATTGTCCTCTATAGGCCTGAGCTTCACAATGAAGGCATCTATCCCGTCCATTGAGGAAGGAAACTAACTCTTCCTTTTCTCTTTAAGGAACCACCTTGGCCACTAGCACCTAGACTGAGCACACATCCAAGTTTCTGGTGGTACATTCAAAACATGCAGAGTGAGGATGATGGAAAATTGAAACAAAAAGGCTTTGTGTAGCTACCTTATATGCCTGCTTTGCAGAAGGGAACTGGCCTCATTGCCCAGACTCTTGAATTCTCACTAGACCTCCAGGGGCTGTTACTTTTAATTGTTTTTTTTTTTTTCCTCCAATCTTAGCTCTCCTCTCTACTTCTTACAGTCCATCCCTCTTTTTTAAAATATATTTTATTGATTATGCTATTACAGTTGTCCCATCCCCCCCCCCACGCCTTCATTCCCCTCCATCCCTCTTTTAAACTTTATCTCCTCACAGAAATTTTCACTCTCTCTATTTTGGGAACATTTCATCTTCTTTCTTTGGAATCCTCAAGTTCTCAGTCTGATCTTTGTCTTATAAGTGTCCTTGCCTCCTGCAGTTTTGGCAGACCTCGGGCATTCTGCTTTCTGAACTTTCTGATGCTGGGTTAGGAAGAAAGATGAACCCCAATCCCAATGCTGTGTGTGAAGCCAGGGCAGGGCAAGAAGTTCTGGGATTCTATTTGGAATTGCAAAATAATTGTGTGTCCAAAAGAACATCAGAGAACTAGGATTGCCTTCTTCATTAGGTCTACCTAAGAAACTCACCTTCCTATTGTTAAGTTGACTTTACTATGGTACAAGAATTGTTTGCTCATGATCCTGGGCTACATTACAAAACTGCCCTACAATTAACATGCTTTGAAGGGTGCCATGCCCAGTTGCTTCTCTAATTTCTGGGCTTTCTTTTGTGCCTTTAAAAGAGGACAGACTGAACAGTTGTATAACACTTGTGATGTGGCAGGATGAAATTTTGGAGTATTAGCCAGTATTATCTAACCTCCTCTCCTATTCAGTCAGTAGCAAGTATTGCTTCAGAGAGGACATGGGGTTTTATGCCAAGAAGACAAAAGGAAAATATGCAATCAGTGCTCAACTTTTGAATTTCTAAAAATAAAACCTCATTGCAGAGAAGATAACTTATAAAGTCAAGGGGTTGCTATTCAATGTCCAGTTCTTTTGAGCTTCACAAGGCCAAGCTCCAAAGGACTTTAGGCCTAAAGTTTGTTCTGTAAACAATAGAATGGAAAGAGAATAGATGAAGAGTCACAGTGCCCTATCCTGGAGACTAAAGTTGCCTAGGCTAGAGGAAGTTGTGCTTGAAACTTCATCTCCTGTCCTCATCAGACCAATGTCTAGGACAGATATGGGGCCACTGAGCTTTCTATGATTTGGGGTATTTGAGAGTAGAGTCATGATTCTAAGTATTTAACAACCAGAAAAGCACAAGGATTGGCCAACTAGATGAGATACCCAATCAGTCCATATGATCATTCTGATACATGTTGGCTAAACAGCGAGTCTGGACAGAGGGGAGTAATACCTGATGGCCATCTGAGATTTCAGGGTGGCAGCGCTTTGTATATGATTTCATAGGAAAGTGCCAAGGAGAAACAAAATGAGCCAAGACATGAGAAAGCATGAGACACCCCTTTGAGCTTCTCTTAGGCTTCTAGTGATATGGTGATAGCTGAAAGCGTGCATGCCCAGGGGCCTGGAAGTGGCTGAGAAAACACCAGTGAACCATTAAATGCTTGAACACATGGTAGGTCCACAGGTAGCAGCAGAAGTGGCCATAGGGCCAGTTTTCAAAGGGCAAGAAAGACAATTTAAGTAGCAGAAGAGAACAAAGAATGCCTGTTGACTACAGACAGTCAACACACACAGGCGCATGTGCACAAGCCCTCTTTAGGATTTAAGCGTCATTCAGGGGAGGAAGTAGAGAGGGGCAGAATCTTAAAATTGCCTGAGTGTGAAATGAAAATAACTGAGCAATAATTTCACTGAGTTTATATCAGAGAATTTGATCAAGTTTTCTGATTTTAGAAGGAAGTGTGGATTTATGAGAGAAATTAGACTAACTTGTAGGCAAGTAGGTGTAGTTTACCCATTGGATGCTTACTCAGGTGCATGTGCACTCCTGCACATACATGCACGTGTCTATAAAACTTAGATGTCAGCCAAGGGGGCTGTGTTTTGATTCTAAATTAAATTGGCTAAAATGCTGTCCACTGTGGTGGGACCTCATATCCTTTCTAATCTCTCCTGGAAACATGCAACAAGAAGTAGAGCCCTGCTTGGCTAGAATATCACATTTCCACATCAGTGGTTTTTAAACATTTTAAGTGGTAGACATGTCATTTTGAATGGAATTGTTATATATATAAAAAGAGAAAAAAAACATAAAGCTGGGCCATTCTGGCTGAGCAGACATGAGGGACTAGGAATCAGCTCAGGACCTTGTCTTGAGTATTTTCATGAAACTGAAATGCCTTTATGAAGAAAGCCATTTTGAAAACTATTGCTCTACTCATTGCCACATTGAGTGTGTTATGGAAAGTGTATTAATGGGTGTATAGGCTATAAATCTTAAAGGCCTAAGTTTAACTCCAAATGGAACAGGAAGTTTCTGCATGAAATGTCTCTAATTACATCCTTTGGGCTTTTGACTTTAAGTCCTTGCCTTGCTTGGTTTAAAGGAAAAGTAAAACCAAATAACCAAATATTTTACTCTGGCATATACGGACTATCCTAAGCAGTCCAAAAAGCAATTTGCAGGCAGGGACTGATTGAAAGAAGGCAAAAGGATAAGTCAAAGGGCATATATGAAGGACCCATGGACAGGAAGGACGGGGTGGGGTTTGACTGTGGTAGCGGGGTGGGCAGGCTAGGTGGAGGGGGGTAATGGGGGGAAAACTTCAGACAATTGTAATACAAACAATAAACTATTTTTTAAAAACAAAAGCTAATTTGCTATATTTCATTCATTCATTCAACAAATGTTTTGAGGATTTTACCAAGTACCAAGCATGGTGCCAACTACTCTGAAAACAGCCTCCCCGCCCTCTAGTGAATGGCACAGATGCTCAGGCCACTGGCTTCCTTTCAGGTCAGAACAAGCTGCGGATATTGGAATGAGCTTCTGCCAGGATTTAGACTCTCAAACCCTTGGTGGGTGTAGCCCCTTTGGAAAAATCAACCCGAAACCTCTGAACATGCAGAGCTTGTTCAGGTTATCATACTCACGTGAAGGAAGACTCTGGTCTAAGACACTGGGGCACAAAGATCACAAACTGATCAAGAGGTGGCCAGCTGAGACTTCCAGAGGCATTTCAGTTTGCTGTTCATTTGGATCCTATGTCATTAAAAACACATAACCATTCTCTAGAACTAGACTCCCCAGATAAATTGCGAGGAAAAATAGTACCCCTAAAAATACCTGGTGTTTTATTTGTATCAAGTTATATACACAATTAGATCAACCATCTCTGCTGGGTAGATGAAAAACACAAGTCCTCTGCCCTCCTCAGTCTATCCCATTTCCAACTCCTCCAAGATGACCCTTTCCGCTTTCTTACCTTTCAGTATTTTACTTCCATTTTATTTCTACATCTCTAAATACTATTATTTTCCTTTTCCTTGATGTTCTTTAGTGTTAGGCATTATCTAGCCTAAAAGCATGGAGCTCTCTAACCACCATAACACTCCAACAATACACAATAACTTCCATTTCTTCAAGCACTTATATCACAATCCTACTCAAACACACACACAGTGTTTGCTTGATTAGACCATCTAGAGTCTATTAACCCCTGAGGCATATTGTCTACTATGATTGCTTTTCCCTTGTTATATGCTTAGTCTTGTGTGTTCTTGGCTTAGTTTTCTGTGCACTTTTGCCAATTCATCTCTAAATCCTCATCCATTTGTCTGAATCTGCTCTTGTTATATTCAAATGCATCAATTAATCCATCAGCCTCATCTTCCTGGGGACATTCTCCGGAGGCTTCTGTCCTGTCCTGTCTGGAGGATCCTCTTCACGCATGGCCGCTGGTGAGCTCCTCATCACCGTGAATGCTGCTCTTCACCACCTGAGTGAGTTGGAGCCAATGCCCGGATCCTACATCTTTTGCTCTCTTTCTATTTTCCTTTGTTTTTACAGACCACTCCTTTTAACAGACTCCTGAAAAATAGTACACATCTGAAAATGCTCTTAATCTACCCTCACATCTAAGAATTTACTTGGATGTGAAATTCCCTGTTGGAAAAATAATGGTCCTTGGAATATCGCAAACACTGCTCCAAGGTCCTGCTGCTGCCAGAAGTTTTGTTGAGAAGTCCAAAGTTGTTATGATTCCTGATTTCTTTATTTTATTCTGGCGATCTCAAATTTTCCACAGTCTTCTAAAATACCTCAGTGCAGGATTATATCCCCCCTTTAGGAAACCTGAAGGACAATTTGGAAACTCACTTTCTTGCCATCAGTATTACTTCTTGTCTTTTTCTGGAACTTCTATTGTTTTGCATGTTAGACCTCCTAGACTTGTCATTCTTTATTTTTATTTTTTTAAAGACTTTATTTGTTTATTTTCAGAGAGAGGGGAAGGGAGGGAGAAAGAGAGGGAGAGAAACATCGATGTAAGAGAGAAATATTGACAGGTTGCATCTCACACACACCCCAACCGGGGACCAAACTCACAGGCCAGGCATGTGCCCTGACTGGGAATTGAACCAGTGACACCTTGTAGGATGATACCTGACCAACTGAGTACTGCTGGTTAGGGCTAGCCTCATCATTCCTTTGGGCAGGGAACTTCCAGAGTTCCAGATATCTTATCCTTAACAGTTGCTTGATAAGTGACAGTTACATCAGACTAAAGTGAATGACTTTGGATTAAGGAAATTCTCTCCTGAGGCCCTCCTTCTACATCATCTTCATGTACTGACATTCTGCCCATCATCCAAAATCTGACCCATGTCCTCTCCTATGATTATTCCACAATTTCCCTACAGTATTCTAGTGAATCTATCATTTACTTCTGTGGTATACTTTTAATTGCTTATATGAATTTGGTATACTTTTAGATTATAAGTCCCTGGAAGGCAGGGACTTAGATTCACACACCCTTGTGTACCACTGACCACCCGACTATTACCTCCAAGTGCTGACCACTGCCTAGTTTTAACAAATGTCTGTTAAAAGAACGAATAAATGAAAGAAAGTAAGGTAATGGATGCCTTTCTAAAAATCCTGTTAGAAAAATTCCAAGCAGCTAAGGAATAACTTCAGCCAATGAACAAACATGACCCCCAACAATTATAAAGAAAGAAAAAAAAACTCTTTAAGTTAAGAAAGAATGAATACAGAGAAATGGACCTGCAATGTATGATGAAAAGTGGGTCCTCTAAGTCATTGTTTCTGAATCTGAAAACACAGCAGAAACAGTTATTAAAAGGTACCAATCAAATATTTGTTTTTCTGTTAATTTTCACTACATCAATTCAATTTTGAATCCTATTGGCATTGATTCAAGCAAATTGTATTTAAGAAAATATATAAATAATTTTATATATAAAATTAAGAAAATATATAAATAATAAGATTTATTGGTCTACAAAATTATTTTCCAAATTAATATTTTTTGCTACTACCTATGTGCGGTAAATCTTAACAGAGTGCTTCCAGAGGGGTCTGTGAGTAAAGGAAACAGTGAATTTTAAATCTATTTATGAGAATTGAATTTCTTTATGAAATCAAGATGGAACAGTATGAAAAGGAAGAAGGCAGTCCATTATCACAACAATACATCAGTGTAACTACAGGGGTACTTGGCGGTCACTGTAAAGCAACTGTTGGAGGAGATTCAAGTATGTTTTTCCATTAACCACGCCAGTATGAGCTGCTCCCTCCCCATTAGCAATGTGCAGCTGAGGTCTGCATGAGTGATTGTCTCCAAAGTGTGCATGGGTAGGACTCATTGACCTTTCAGGTAACTAGACTCAGTTGAAAGTTTTGGTATATTATTCTAATCAGAAAAATGCTTTGACATTAAGTAAAAACCTAAATCTAAATGTAATCCTTCAATACACAGAAAGATCCTTGAAGCAAGGATGGGCAAAGTGCCGCATCTGCTGCTCTGTACTATAGGCTGTATCCATTCTGCAAAAGGAAGAAAAATTTAGAAAATCATACAGATGAATCAAGATCAAAACAAACCAATACAAACTGGCCTTGGTTAGTTCTAATGAGCAGGAATTTTGATTGGGAATGTCTGCATGATTTCCTCAAGACTTCTCTTTTATTTGTAGATGTAGCAATGATGTTTTAACTTTGCCTAACTCTCTAAATATATTTTTCCTTTCTCAACTGAAATATATGGCTTTACAGCTATTATAGCCTAACTACAAGTTATCCTCAAAAATAGCTCCAAATTATTGTGTCCATGCTATATGACACCCATGTTGCATGTTACCTCATTAATCCTGATACCATCCCTCTGAGAAAGGTATTATCAGACACACATGAGAAACGAAGAAACCAAAGCCAGAGAGATGAAATAACTTAGCCGGAAACTAGTGAGTTCCTAAGCTTAGATCTGAACCTAGGGTCAAAGTTATTTTTCCCTTTAAAAATACTACATTTCTACTTTTGTGTCATTGTAACACAAAAGAAGTGTTGGTGATTCACTGTCAAATAATTCCAGTACTATGATTTTATTATCTCACGATGCCCAAATCCTTGTAACCCAAAGAAGTATGTTTGTGGATGTGTAGCAGAGGCAGAGATACAGTTGCAGTTACAGACATCAAGTTGACAATTCCGAAGTACCTACCCTGTACTTAGCTCTGGGCTGAGCCTAATGGAATGCACAAACACTGGAAGATCAGCCCCCCTCCTTGGTAAACCAAACAAACATTGTTTCTTTGAAAAATCCCCCTATTTCCCAAGCACTTCACCAGTGGAAACTGAAATGATTTTAGGTGGCTCACCATCCCCTGAGTTAAGTAATACTCTATCTCAAAGAGACATGTATTCCCTAGTTTAGCCTCACAATAACCATCAAGAAGAATGGCTCAGTTTGGGGCTGCACTGTTTTTAAAACTCCTGCTAATCTCATTTGCCAATAAAGTGAAAGCAGGTGTTTGGCTCAGAGGCTTTGGCAAGCAACAGAGCATTTATTTTATTGATATCCTCTATTTATGACAACTGACAGTGTTTCCATTTGTGATAGTTATATAAGTTATCCTTTCTTAACTATTTGGGGCTAAAAAGTAAGTCAATTGAAATAAAGATATTTTTTAAATAATAATGCATATTAATAATATAGGCTTCTGGCAGTAATACATGTGGAATAATGAAACAAGAATATGACAAAGGAAAAAAAAGGCCAACCCTGGAATCTGAATGACTGAAATTTGACCAAAAGAGAAGAGGTGGCCCTCTTGCAGCATGTGCTGGGTGCTGCTCTGCCCTGGCTCAATGGCAGGGAGAAGCTGTCTCCAACTTCTGTAAAGAATGAACAGAAGTGAAAAATTCTTTTTATAGAAGAGAAGTAGTGTGTTGTAAAAAATTACTCATGTAAGCCTCACTCTCAGTAATTAGGTGTGATCATAAATGAGTAGAGTGACCAAAGGTGACTTTTGTTCTTGGCAAACCATAAATTACCTTTGGAAATAAGATCCAGTTGTTTATAAAAAAGATACAGATAATAAATCTTGATATCATGGTTCTAGGAGTTAAAAGAGTTTCATGTGAGGAGATAAAACCAGAATAAGTAGGCAATCTGTCTTTGATTTACTTAGCTGGAACAACTAAGGGGCATCTTGCCTTCTGCACAAACTTTCTCCTTAGAATACAAATACAGGCAAATTAGTGATAGTCCTCGTGCCCAGTATCAGCTGAGAGTTCACTCCACAGAAAGCAAACATCCCAGTTCCAAAGCTGGGTGATCTCATCCATCATCCAGCCTTAAACACCCTCCCCATGGTGACATGCCTATGCCAGTTCTGAAAAGGTGGGACTTTTGCCTCTCTGGTACTGAACACGTGGCGAAGAGTCCTGAATATTCACTGACTGAATTAACTAAGCCATTGCTTAAGTTCCTGACTGTCTATAATCATTCCAGAAAGAAGACCTTCTCTGATTTGTTTTACTCTTCCCCAGTTTCTCAAACAGACTCTCTGCAGCATGATTCAGCTTCACCTCCACGTGTCAGGGCAGTCTCTATGGAGTTGAACAAATGGAGCACAGCTACACATTGTCCCCTTCAGGTGCCTGGCAGCCTCAGGAACCTGTCCCAAACAGCCTTAGGTGGATAAGTCTTCCAAACTTTTGCTGCTGTTTTTTATATTTCCCTTTCTCACCCATGGTTGAAAGACTGTCTACGTATACAAACATAGGCATATATACAACTATATATAGTATATATAATAGAAATATTTCTTGTTGGAATCAAGTGCTCTGGAGAGGCAGAAGGGAGCTTTTCCACCACATGATTAAGTGGACTGCTGTGTAAGCATAATACACAGGCTTTGTGGCATGTGTTTTAGCTGCTGAAAACTATTTTCTTTATTTCCACATTCCCAGTCTAATCAATCCAGTTGAAGTTTCCAGATAAATTACCTCTGAATAAGTGGGGTGCTGGTGTAAATAATAAATACAGCCTAATAAAAATTTTAAAGCTTAGTTTTCATAGTTTTGATTTAATCCTGTGCCAAATTATTTTCCAAGGTAGAATCTCTTTTATGCAAATATATCATTTTGGGGATGATGGGTCTTCATATTCCAATCTCCTTGAGTCCTGCTGATTAATTTCATTTTGCCATAGTTAATTTATTCTTTTAATTAAAAATTTTGATTAAAGATTCACCTCTATCAAGAGAGGTAACATGTTAATTCCCACTGGTGTCTTTAGTTTAACATGAAAACATTCCAAATCCTTTTCAAAGCAAGTTCTGATCATTAATGTGGACCTAGTATACCTGCCGTGGGTACCTGGAAATAAATGGCACTGAAAATAAAACAAAAACTCTTCCCATCGTCCACAATGTCCTACAGGATTTGACTAGCCTGCCTCCCTTCTGATCTCATGTTCTCTCCCCTGACTCAGAATGTCCCAGCCCCCTTGGCTTCCTTTTCTTAGTGCCTAAAAAACACCAGGCTCCTGTCTGCTTCAGGATGGCTGTTGCACTGTTCTCTTAACTCACAGCCTGGCCCTCCCTGGCTTTTCACATACATCAACTGTCACATCCTCAGAGAGAACTCCTCTGAACAACTTACTTAAATTGTATTTTCCTCCATATGTTCTCTCATTGAAAATCATCTTTTTCTCCATAGTTTTTACCATACTTGTAATTATTTATTTGTTGGTTTGTTATTTTCTTCTGTCTCTTCCCTTATACTTTAACACTGGTGATAGCAAACCTTCTGTCTCTTAAGGGACTGTCGTATCTCCATCATCTGGCACAGTAGGCCTTAAACAAATGTTGATGAAAGGAAGGAAGGATGCAGCTCCTGGTTCCTGAAGGCTGAGGAAAGGAAGACTATGTGGGGAAAATGATGCTGACTACAGAGACAAAGCTCACTCTGGAGATACAGTTGACAACATACATTCTCTCTGGGTTCAAAACAGAAAATATAAGTGAGATAAGAGGGCTGGTGGAAGATGACAGAAGGCCCTGGCTGGATGGCTCAGTTGGTTGGAGTGTTGTCCTATACACCAAAAGGTTACGGTTTGGATCCCCAGTCGATCCCCAATCTCCTCAGAGTTTCTCTTGTACATAGATCTCTCTCTCTCTCTACCCCCCCACCCCCTTCCTCTTTCTAAAATCAGTAAACATATCTTCAGGTGAAGGTTTAAAAAAAAATGATGGAAAGAAACCTTCCCTCATCCCTAGTACTTGAAGGACACCAGCGAGAAGGGCAAATCTGATGTCCTGGAAAAAGGGTGACTCAGTCCCACTAAAGGTAGTGGATGGTACTTTGCCCATGTGATATTTGCCATGAAGGAGAACAAAAGGCCAATATGTTGAGACCTTGATTTCTTCAAGAGAAACTAAAAATGTAGATATTTATATGAATTGAAGCCAATATCTGGTGAGCTAGACATGCCTGTCTGGACTGCCATTTTGTGACCTGAGCTCTCATGAAAAATCTGTATTCCCTTACAGGTTTTCCTAGAGGCAAAACCTCTTAAAAACTCCCCAGTACTCACTTCCATCATTTGGAAATCCCGATGGCTAAACATTCAACTTCTCCAAGATAATCAAGACCATGGTTCTGTGCGCTGTCTTTAAAATTCATCTTGGTTCCAAAATCTCTTTAATATACCTAAGTTATTTCATTAATTTCATCAAAAGCTGAGACCCTACTCTGAACTATCTACTAAGGATAAAATTGTTAGCAATATAAATGTGTTCTTGCCCCCTTGAGCTCCTGTCTTATGAAGGCTTTAGAGAGGTGGAAGCTATCACACTGAGTTTGTTAGTGCTCTCCTTGACTTCTTCTGCGTTGTTTCTTACACTAAATCAAACCTCCCATCTGTTCTGTCTTAGATCTCTCAAAGCTCTCTATTTCTCTTTGCTTCATCCCCATTCCAGTACTCTAGCCCAATTCAAACTACGTAAACAATTTATCTCCCTCCTTCTACCCTTTGGATCATCAGCCACAGGCTGACCTCAACAGAACAACCAGCATGATCCTCTGAAAATGAATTGAATGTGTCATTCCACTAATTCAAAACTCTCCAATTAACTTTCCACATCATTCAACATAAAGCTAGAGTTCTTTATATTGAACCACCAGGCCTAGATCTGAACATGTTTCCCCCTCATCTACCAGGTTCTACCTTACCTGTGTCCCTCCAGTTACCTGGCCTCAAACACTCCATGTACATGCCTACTTCAGAGCCTTTGCCCTTATTCTTCTCTCTGCCTTGCAAAGTCTTCTCCCAGATGTCCGCATGACTTGCTCCCTCACTTTCTTCAGTCCTCTGCTCAAATTTGACATCAGGAAGACCTGACCTAAACACTTATAAAAGTAGCACTCAGCCCTCTTATCATGCTTTACTTTTCTCCGTAACACTTGTCACTATCTTACACACTACTTATTTATTTGTTTATTAATTGAATGTTGATCAGTTTCCACTAAAATTCAAGCTCCAAGAGGACTGTGACTTAATTTTGTACACTTTTATATTCCCAGCACCCAGAACAGCCCTTAGCACTATAGGCAACACAGGACACTATGGAAATGCCTGGGTCAGACTTGGCACACTGTGGAAGGTTTCTTGGAAGGGGACACATTTAATATTAGCCCTGAAGGATAAGTAGGAGATGTCAGGCTGTAGTTGGAAGATGAACGTATGCATGTATATGAGTGTATAAATGGATGTGTAAAGGCCTCGATGCAAATGAGAGCATGATGGCTTAAAAGATCTGAGAGAACTCTTTATATTTCTATAATAAAAATGAATAAAATGAGAGAAATCAGTAAGAAGAGTTTGAAACTGGAAAACCAAGGTACTCATATTCTTAAAGGTCATAAACATGCTGGCTAGTATTGTCAGATCTTTTGATTTTTTTTTCAAGAGAAACTGGATTTTGAAAAATTGGCTCAAATATATAAAAACACCAGCAGACCAAACAAAACATGCATATATTAGGTGGAGGTCCTGACAATTCCCTTTCAACCTTGACCATAAGATATAATCTTTTATCCTCCCTTAAGCTCTCCTCTAACTCTGTTTGTGACTTTAATTCTAATTATTCCTGTGCCTAAATCCAATCCTTGGACTTATGCACTGTCTTCCAAACTCAACACACATGTTCCCACCTGCACAATTTTGCACAAGTGAGTCCTTTGGAATTCCCATTTTTTTCTCCTCTTTTTATCTGAACCATGTTTTCTTTAGAGGACATATGGTCTCTTGTCTTCCTTAACTCAGTGTGGATCAGTCACTGCCCTCTACTTGGAAGTTACCCCTTCCAGCAAGGGGATTGTGTTGGGTCATGCACCTAACCAGGGCCACCTGGACAGCCAGGTGTAACTCTTTCTGTGCTGGTTTATAACTCATCTGTGCAGCATAGAATTTGGGTTTGAAACTTAGTGAATTTCACATTATGTTACTGATTTTGTTTGAAAAATTGACTGAAGATGATATATATTTACATAAAGGAAACTTGTCAGGATAAATCTTATTGTTTCCTGTTCTCATGGGTTAACAGCTTGTCCTGTTTTCAATACGCCATGGACCAAATGCCCAATCTGTGCAGTCACCTCTTTGTGTACAGACTGAGAACTAAGATTGCTCATTTCATTTTTAACAGGTCAAAACTCTGAAAGAATATTTTGTGACACATGAAAATTTTATGAATTTCAAACTTTAGCGTGCATAAATAAAATTGTATTGGAATGTAGCCACACTCATCTGTTTATGTGCTGTACACACTACAGTAGCAAAGCTGAGTAGTTGCAAAAGATGCAACTTTGGCCTACAAAGCCTAAAATATTTACTATCTAGCCCTTTATAGAAATTTAGACCCAGAGAAGTAATTACTATACTAGACGTTGGGATTTCATGGGTCAGTAGAATCAAAGAGTTGGAGAGGAGGGTAAACAGAGCTGCCAGCTTTTCATTTATTGCCAAGACACTTAAATAAATGTCTCCGTCATCACCAGAATACCTATATAAATGAAAATATATTTATAGCACCAAGAAATAAAAATGGACACACTCTCAGGATAAAGGGAATATTGTGAATTTAAGAGCATGGTGCCTTAGAGTTAAACTTAACTAGTTTGGGTCCAGAGTCCAGTTTCTCTATCTGTGAGAAATTAGCCTCACTACTCAGTCCTTTTAATCTTTAATTTCCTTGATTTAAGGAATGTTCTGAAACTTTTCAGAATTAATCCTTTTTAAGATTATAATAAACTGAAAAGTTTCTAAGTTATCCCTTTTATCCATGTTATCCTTATCCAAGTCACACCCCTGGGTCTCACCCGACATGGGAATGCATTCCATTTTTTGGTATTTATTGTTCATCCTTTTATTTTTGCATTATAAGTACCAAATGAGTTTTAATATCCTTGAAGGTAGAGACTATAATTTATAGTTTTTATCCCCATTTTAGCACCTAACATGATACCAAAAATATAGTTAGTGTTTTTATACCATATGTAATTAATCTCCTTGACTGAATGCTCTCTTGGCTTTCAACACAGTCTCTTCTGCTTTATCCATAGAAAATACTGGGGTTGAAAAACAAAATCATCTGTCTTTTCTACTTACCAGAAATAAATGGCTCCATTCCAGGTCTAATTAGGTGGTCCGGGGTTGGCAACACAAACGTGGCAGAATGCCTCTTTATGTCTGCTTTTTATGTAATGATAGTCACATAATGTGATATGGATTGCAAGTTCAGGAGCATTTTGTGTCTCAACCACACGGCACAATGTCAAGTAAGGTCCCTATCAAAATGGGTAACTGGGTTAATAAAGCCCATGATCATCCACAAATAATATTGAGAGGAAAATTAATTTAGCAGTTGAAATATATAATTTGCTGGTTTATGAAGAATGGGCTATGAGGGCTCTTTAAAATATTTAAATAATTACAGGATTCAGCTACTTAAGCTTTAATTCGGCAGAGGACCAAAGAACCCTCAGGATTCACATGGAGCTTTCTCTCTCCTCTCTGTTGGAGCTAACCCTTCAAGGTAATTAAAAAATAATTTCAGAGTAGCCACACATGTAGACAATCAGACCCAATATAGGAAACACCTGTTTTTACTTCGATTCTGGCCTGCTTACTAATAGGGCATATTTGTCTTGGGACATTGTGTTTGCTTGTGTAATTGTGCATAACACATTTTCAGATTTTACCACAGATGGACCCTGAAAGCAGTTCTGAGTGAGTGTGTCTGGGTAAGCAGGACACAAAAGGCCTCTCTCATCTTCTGTACAAACAGACGTAAGCAGCACGAGGCTTTGCCCTACCCTCTGCCCACACCAGGCAGGGCAAACAGGAAGCAGTCGGTGAACAGCTTTGGTCTTTCCAGGCTTAGCAACCAGGTTTCTTTTGTTTGATGAAAAATTGCAGGCCCATCCAACCGAAGGGAAAATATACAGGTCAACAGCTAGACAATAAAAGCGCTTATAGGTAGCCCTGATATCACAGAATCAGAAGAGGCTCTGATCCAGTGGGAGGATGTGCTTCAAGCTTCAGTATTGTGCATATTAGCTGCACTTTGACAAGTGTTTTCATGGCTTAGCCCAAGGATGTTCTGACTGTCACAAAAGAATGGGATGAGTTGCTTGAAGACATGGAGTACATAGAGAAGAATGGCAAGTGTTAGCATGAGTTAGGCCAGACCTCAGTTCAGCAACCTCAGTGCTTGAGTTTGTCTGGAAAGAATTCAGAACCAAGGAACTCAAAGTATAAGGGAAAGTGTATTTAGAAAGTTACAGAGGTAGTAGAAGGGCCCTTGGCGCTTATAAGAAGGAGAGAGAGAGAGAGAGATAAGTACCTTGAGGGACGAAAGAGGGAAGAGATGCTCCACCATGCTCAGAAATGTGAGGATGTACTACACAGAGAGAGCCAGGCAGGGTCCTTGTCCTGAGAGCTTTTACCTGGAGGTCTCAAAGGAGGATCTCAATAGAATATTCACCAGCTTTCCAGGTGTGCCCCCTCATGGTCTCCACTGATTGGTTGTCACCTGAGGGTCATGATCAATGCAGCTGGTCCTGATGTAGTCATGATGTCACTCCTGATTTTGCTGCTTCTCTGGGCCTGGAGCTGAAACACAGCTGAAGCCTAGAGGTCATCTTTCAGGAGTTAATGCTTAAGGGAGTGGTCTTACAAGGGCTTATAGCTTTGCCAGTCACTATTGCACCCGGGGCTCTGCCTCAGTGACCTTCTGCACCTGGCCTATCGTTCCTACTCTGCTCATGCCTTTCTAACTGCCTACTACACAAGGAGAACATGATTTCAGGAAAAATAAAACTCAAGTCCATAGAACCGGGCCAAAATGAAAAGTTGAATTCGATAGCTTTGCTTGTATGTGCGAATGGAAATGCAACGGAGAACAGAGGCAATGGAAGGGGAAAAGTCACGCATGCATAAAGTAGCTGTATATTCATGATAAAAGTATTTTTAGACTTGAATTATCTCATATTTCCCTCAATTTTATACTTTGCTGTGAGTATACAGAAACATATAAAAATATTATCTATAGCCCAGGCCTGTGTGGCTCAGTTGGTTGCAGCATCATTCCATAAACCGAAAGGTCTTAGGCTCAGTTCCCAGTCAGGGCACACGCCCAGCTTGTGAGTTCAGTCCCAGTCCGGGTGCATACAAGAGGCAACTTATTGATATTTCTCTCTCGCATCAATGTTTTTCTCCTTCTCTCTTTCCCTCACTTACCCTCTCTCTAAACTCAATAAGCATGTCCTTGAGTGAGGATTAAAAAAAGTTAAATATATTCATGACTTCTATATAAACTATATGTTCTTAAACACAATTTTTAGTGGTTCTATTGAGGTACAATTTACACAATGTAAAATCCACCCTTTTAAAGTGTATAATTCAGTGGGGCTTTTCTCATATATTCCCAGAATTGTGCAACTATCACCACTACCTAGTTTTAGAACAGTCCATCCCCCCACCCCAACCAGAAAAACCCCATGCCCGTTGGTAATCAGTCAGTTTCCATTCCTTCCCTGCCCCCAGCCTCTTCAACTACTGATCCGCTTACTGTCTCTCTGGATTGGCTGACTGCAGACATTTGATAGGAGTGGAGCCATGCAACACGTGCATTTTTGTCCAGCTTCTTCCACTCAGCATGATGCTTCCAAGATTCCTCCATGTTGTAGGCATCATTGCTTTGTTCCTTTTTATGCCTGAATAATATTCCATTGTGTGGACATCTCATATTTTATTTATTTATTCATCAGTTGATAGACATCTGGATTGTTTTCAGGTTTCTGCTACTGTGAATAATGCTACTCTCCATGTGCACATTTTTGTATGGGTATACATTTTCAATTATCTTGGGTACACAGGAGTGGAATTGCTGGGGTAAGTCTATGTTTAACTTTCTGAGAAACTACCCAGAACTGTCTTCCAAAGTGACTGCCCCGTTTTTCATTCCCTTCAGGAAAGAATGGGGGTTCCAATTTCTCTACATGCTCTCCAACACTTGTTATTGGCCATCTTTTTTACTATAGCCATCCTAAGGAAGTGGTGAGATACAAGGATTCTTCGTGGCCCCCCAAATGTCCCAGTACAGATATAAAACAGGTCTGGTTCTTTTATCTGGTTTTACCATCTGATCCACATTATTATACGGTTGCAGACTAAATTAATTAAATTAGGAATATACATTTTATCCTAATTTGGGATTTATTTTACCCTCTTAACTATCAGTTAGTAGATTTTACTAACTGATATTACTATCAGTTAGTAGATATCACTAGGGATCATTTTAAATAATTATCATGGGCATAATACATACATGCTTTGTTTGCAAAATTAAGTTTTGTGTTAACTCCTGATGTACAAGTGATTAAGCTGATACCCAAGTTGAAGGAGATAAATATTCCATTTGCAGGGGCATGACCAACACTGACTGTGATGTTTACTAACCAAATAGAGCAGCACAGGTAGACAGCCCTAGTGGTGCTGACCAGGACTTTTTCCTCATGGAGACACAGGAAGCACACTAAGGCAGCACAGTGTGAGGTACTGAAAAGAGCCCTGGCTTGGGAATCAAGGGGTCTGGATTTCAGTTCCGAGAGTGAACTATACTCAACCCTTTCCCTAGCACTGACTCCTACCTGGTTAGATATATCTGCTATTTGCTTACCATAGTCTCTCTCTGTACTTACACTGAGTGTACTTAAAAGGTCTTACATTGTTGCTTCCTTCATTGATTGCTTTCCACCACTAGATTGTCAGTCCTGGGAGAGAATCCTTTCTCTTTTGTCTACCATTTCACTTTCAGCATTTTAGCCCAGGACTTGATGTAAATACGCTGATTATTTAAAAATGTAGAAATCTTGTATAAGTCACTGAACTACAAATTCAACTTAACATTAGTATAAAGTATTATCATTTACTTAAATAGTATGTCTCTTTGGAGATAAGATTTCTCATGTATAAAACACAAAATGGGGACATGAGTAGTACTTACACCATTGTGTTATTATGAGGACTAAATTAAATATAAGCTAAGGCATTTACATTGGTGGTACACAGTAAACAGTCAATAAATATTCATTATTATTATTATTATTATTTTGATTCTCACATCAAGGTATCAGTTTCTCAATAAAAATTAAAAAGGACTGATTGAGAGTTTCCCTAATGTGCTTCCCACCACCAATATTGTGATGCTATGTTTGTTAGCATAATAATCTATAACCATAGTGTTTATGAATATTCCATTTCTGGGACAGGAGGTATGGTACCTTAGATTGATGTGAGGATGCCTAGGAGCTTGACAATAATGGAAGTTCGTAGTTTTATTCATGGAGACAAAATTACATTTGAAAACTGCTATTTTTCTCTAAGTCATTTGTAATTTGAAATTCAGCTTTGTTTTTCTCTAGTACATTGAAGATCTGCAGTGAAATATTAGGGTAGGTCTACAAAAGTTTCAGAAAATATCAAGTGTTATTTTCAGTGAAATCAAATCCTGTGTGTTGGTTGTTCTTTAGTTTAGGAAAAACACCAGTCCTTTTCTGGTTTTATAAATTTATACTCTGAAACTTGAGATTTGAATTTATGATCTTATCCAGGGGGGAAGCACAATATTAATTCCTGCTTTTCTGGAAATATTTTTCTGAAAATAATAAGCCTCCAGTTAGAGAAAATGGTTATTATTCATATTCAATCCATTTATAGTAATATTGATTCTTGTTAAAGGGCTATCCAAATGGCCTTGTCAGTCGTATTTAGATTAATGGAGCATTGGTACCACAATTAAACCCCATGCATAAATTTCATTACCCTCAATCTGTCTTTGTGTTTCTTCTTCCTCTTTCCCCTCTCCACCAGAGACTAAGTGTTCCATGTCTCTTCTTTATCTTTCTCTGTTTTACCTTCTGTGATCACTTCACTTTTGTGTTATCTCCATCTCTTATTCTTTTTCTGAGAATAAGCTTTTCCCTCTTTAACCTTTATATTTTAATGTGAGGATTCAGAAGGTGATACAAAAAATCGGTAGGAAAAAGTAGAAAATGAGAAGAATCTGGAGGAGGATGTAGAAAGATAGTTGTGTTTAAAGAGAATAAAATGAGATAGAGGACAGGCTACCAAAATACTTTGTAAAACATATGTGATACATTTTCTGGGAAGAATAGGGCTAAAGGGTTTAAAGAAAAAGTACCCAGGTGAGACACTGTTACTAACATTGAAAAAGAACTGCAGAAAACGTTCTGGTAAAAGAAACATGCTATCTGCCTTTTTAATAAACTTACTTCATCTTTGAAATAAACAATTATAGACAAAATATTTTTCTAGGTTATTTCCCTCCCACTAGGCCTGGTCTCTTTTATTCAGCAGAAAATGCCAGTAAATACTGACAAACAGCATTTACTGTTTTTGACGTATTTGAATAGGGTTTTAGATAAAGAACGGTTACCTAGTTGAATTCAAGGACCAAGCCATATATATACATATATATATATATGATATTTTAGTAAAAGTTTTAAGTTTTATGTAGTTCATTCTTACATGATAATGTCACTATATTGAGATTTCCATTGCCAATTCCACTCAGGTCAAGGAGCATTTAGCCAAAATACCACTGGGCAAATCATGAATTACAAGGCTTTGGGCCATTTGTAGTCCAACTACTTAATACCCACAAATGAATCTTGGTTGGAAAGACAGAATGACAGAAAGAAGGAGCCTTTTTATTTTTTTAAATTTCCTTGTTCAAATATTCCCCTAATTGTGATATGTAACACAGTAGAAATCATCTATTCCAATATACAATGAATAAACCTAAGTATATAGCTTAATCTACATTGTGAATACTTGTGTGGTCATTACACAGGTCAAGAAACACCTTTGCCAGCTCTAGATTTATAAGAATCTTGATGTCTGCTAAGGTCAGAATGTTTGTCTCCGCAAAATTAATATCCCAACCCCCAAAGGTGATGGTGTTAGTAGGTGGGCCTTTGGGAGGTGAGTAGGTCATGAGAGTAGAGCCTTCATGAATGGATAAGTGTTCTTACAAAAGATCCAACAGAACTCCCTAGACTCCTTCCGCCATTTAAGGATACAACGTGGAAAAGACCTCCACCCAATTATGCTGGCATCCTGGTCTCACATTTCCAGCCTTCAGAACTGTGAGAAACATATTTCTGTTGTTCATAAGCTCTCCTGCCTGTGGTGGTTTGTCATAGAAGTGCAAACAGATTAGGACAACTTCTGAAAGAGCAAGTACTCTCAACTTGTTCTTGAGCAGTGGCTTAATTCTCCATGATTTGTTGCTTCATTTACATTTTAGAAATAGGTTTTCAAGTTCTAACAAAAACCCTGCTGGGATTTTCATTAGGGTTGCATTGGATTTATAGATCAATATGAAGAACATAGCATATTTATCAATTATTTATTTAGGTCTTTTTTTTTAATGAAGTTTTATAACAGTCTCTGTAGAAGTCTGGAATATGTTTTGGCAGATTTATTTCCAGGTTGTTGATCTTAGAAAGATTATCTCATAAAATTTTATAATTATATGTGCAGAAGGCTTGGACATACTTTGATAGATTTTCCCCTAGACATTTGATATGTTATAATATTTTAAATTCTCTATTTAAATTTTATTCTTCTTATATTTTGTAATTTAGAAAGAAAATAGATTTTTATACATTGATTTTCTATCCTGCAAACTTGTTCAGCTGTCTTTTTACATATTTAATGTACAAAACCAAACATCAATAAATAAAAATTTCCCCTTTTTTAATCCATATCCTTTTTTCCTTGCTTTGCAACACCAACTAGGACTTCCGGTGCAATATGAAATAGAAGTGTTGATGGCAGACATTGTATCTTCAAAGAAAAACTCTCAATATTTTTATCATTAAGCATAATGTATGTTATAGGTGTTTATAGATAATTTTGTGCATTTATGGACATTTTATTATCTTCCTCAGTTTGCTATGGGATTTTGCTTTTTAATCGTAATAGATACTGAAGTTTGTCAAGATCTGAGTGCTCAGATGCTCATTGTTGCTGGAGTCTCGTTGCTTCTAGACCTTTTTAGTGAACAGAGCTAGGAAATAGATATGCTCACATATACACAAATCTATATCCCTATATCCATTTGTGTGTGTGTATGTGTGTGTGTGTGACCATGAGTTTATAACTGAGACTTCCAATTTCAATCTAACACTGGAGCACAGGCTGCAAACACAGGCCAGCGGGCCGACTCTGGCCCTCCACGTTGTTTTATCTGGAGCGGCACCTTGTTTCTACCCGGTGGCAGCGCTGAGCTCTTGCTTAACTATTAAGGAATAGTTACATTTACACAGTCCTAAAATTACATTCGGCCCTTTGAAGGCAAACCTTGAGGATGATGTGGCCCCCTGTGAAAATGAGTTTGACACCCTGCACAAGAGGATTCATTCTAGCCTTCCTCCTTTCCTCATTTGTAATTCTTTTCTCCAGCAAGAGAAACTCAGGTCTTACTTTGCAGACCATATTTACTTATTTTCTCAATCTAGGACACACATAAAATAGTTTTAGAATTTCTAATCTGTAACCCTGTGAAAAACAAATTTACTGACTGGAGTAATATATTTGTGTATAGTTCCTTTTGTCCTTGAGACTTAAAATTACTGTGAAAACACTGTTTTACTGCCCTTTCCCTCCACTCTCTTTAGTGTGATGGTGTTGTTGATTTGTATGGCAGTTAGGTACATTTGTATTCCACTTGGGGTTGCTTTTACATCATAGGTGAATTTAATTTTTCTTTTAAAAATAAATTAAATTTATAACCATAAAACATTACCATGGTTCTAAAGTCAGAGCTGTACAAAGGGATACACTCAGCAATGTCATTCTGCTCATCCCTCTTTCCTATTTCAATTATTCTACTCTTTCTGTGCCATTCCTATCCACCATTTTGGTATGCTATCTTAATTATTTTCTGTTTTCCCCTTCCTGTATTTTTGTGGCATAGGTGAACACATAAATGTGTTGTACCTCATATCCCATTTCTCCTACAAGATAGCTTACCGTAGATATTCCTTTATTTTAATAGTATATTTTGGAAATCACTCCACATCAGTTCATAAATATCTTTTTTGTTTTTTATTATTGCTGCATAGTGCTCAGTAATTTATTCAATAATTCTCCTTTATATAGGTATTTATAATGTCTCCAGTAATTTTCAATACTATCAACACAACAATGAATAACCTTATACATGATTATTTTTATATCGTTAGAGGTATAAATTCCTAGAATGGAATTGCTTCGTCAAAAGGTAAATGCATATATAGCTTTGTTTAAAATTACCAAATTGCCCTAGAATTGTTGTACCAGTTTGCATTTACATGATCTATGTGTGAGACTGTTTCCCTACAGCCTTGCCAAAAGAGCACGTCATCGTACATTTTAATAGTTGCTGATGTGATAGGCAAGAAATGTTATCTAAGTGTTTTAATTTTTAGTTCTCTAATTATGAGTAATTTTGAATATCTCTTCATATACTTAAGGGCTATTTTCTACTTTTCTGTTAACTGTCCTTTATGTTATTTTCCATTTTCCTATGGGTTTTTACTCTTGTCCTTCAAGTTTAAGAGTTCTTTGTATATTACAAAGTGGTCTCAGGGATGTAATGTATGGCATAAGGAACATATAGTCAGTAATGTTATAATAACTATGTATGGTATCAGGTGAGTACTGGAAATATTGGGGGGGATACTTCATAAAGTATATGATTGTGTAAACACATGCTATACACATGAAACTAATACAAAATAATATTGAATGTAAACTTTAATTGAAAAATAAAATTAAGAGTTTTTATACATTAGGTATGTTAGTGATTGGCCTATGACATATGTTAAAAATATTTTCTTCCTGCATATCAGTTCTTTTGATTTTAATTATGGTTTGTTTTCACCATGGACAATATTTGTTGTTGTATCAAATTTATGAATCATTTCTTTTTATACCCTGTGAATTTTAAGATATAGTTAGAAAGACTTCTCCTACAATAAAATTCAAAAGAAATTTACTCATGTTTTCTAGTATTTTTATGGTTTTATATTTTACATCTAGGTCTCTGATCCTCTTGGAGTTCATTTTTATGTGTGGATCTAATTTTATATTTTCACAGCACCATTTATAAGCCCGTATTTCTAAGTGCAGTGTGGTACCCCAGACTGAATCCTAGAACAGAAAAGGCTCCACATTCTCTTTTGTAAAATGTGGATAGTAACTCTTTCAAAATACTAGTGTGCAATTTAAATAATGTAACCTATATACTATGGTGAACACTTAATAAATGCTAGTTTCCTTCCTATTAAACAATCACTATCTGTTGGCTTCGTGTATCTAGTTGAACTGTGCATACATCTGTCTATAGCAGTGGTTCTCACATAGTTATGTCCCTAAGAATCATTTGGGATGCTGGCTCAAATGCAGATTTCTTGGGCCTGTCGTTTAGATGTTCTAATGCAGTGGTTCCAGCTTGGCTCAGGAATCTGCCTGGGTCCATGTGTTACCCAGGTCCATGTGTTACCCAGGTCCATGTGTAATTTTGAGACCAAACAAGAAAGCATTAGACTAAAGGGCGTGCCTATCTCATTCAATCCCATGGAATAACTACAAATACGCAAAGACTTATAACCCAGCTAGAATTATAAATCATTGTTTTTATATCAGTTACAGATCAACGTGTCTGTGATAAAAATAAGGAGGATTTCAAAAGTAAAAATGTAATTAGAATTGATTTTAATTTATCTGAAACAGGAAATTTTTGAGACAGATCATGAAGAAAATTAGGAATGAGGATGTAAAGGTTGTAATTATGTTTGTAGGTTTAGCGACTCTGGGGTACATTAGTGTGCGGCCCACACTGAAAGATCCTCTCCTAGAATCTGGGAACATAGAGGAGAAAGATAGAAAGATGCAGCTTTTTACTGGCACTCCAAATCTAATTAGAAAAAAACAAAAGAGAGAAGGAATCTCTTCTAGAAGAGGTATCTTTTTGTATTCCAGTTAAACTAAAAATATGTGCTTGATTTACACATGAACTTAAATTTTATGCCAGAAACTCTCCCCTCAGCTACTGACACCAATAAAGAGATTGATGCAACAAGCACATTTACTGTTTTAGAACCCATTACAGAAGAATGCTGTCTCGGCTCCAATACCGACATAAGTAGCAGGTGACAGGGAGAACATAGCTGTGATTCATTCACGTGTATTGTGTCTAAAAGTAATTTTTGTGGCGGCTGAACCACAGAGTGATTTAAAATTTCTAAATAGATGGTAAAGTACATCAGCCTGATTAAATGTACTCCCACAAAAACAAGTGTTTGTTCTCAATATCATCATGTAGCCTGTACAACTCTAATTTGATTGTCTAGATGTTCAAAAATACCTGTCACAATACACTGAGTAGGATTATGCTTTGTGTGGGGGGATTGTGTGTGGCGAGCTCAGGCTCTTGACTGAAAAGTAAGGTATGAAATGGCCTCTTTTCTCCAATAAGGATCCGACTGCCAAGGTGATTTTTCTTCTAATACCTAGAAATATTTTAAAGATTAGAAACCAACTTTGCATATTTAAAAAGCCTGGCCATTTTATTCCAGTTGGATGATTTCTCAGATCGATGACTTTGAGGAATTAAATACACATTTATATTTGACATGAGAACTCCCCTTGTTTCATCTAATAGGGAAAATAGAATGTGTTGAAAATAACTGTAAAGGTAAAAGTAATATACACTGATATCTATACATAGATCCATATAATTTACTCTCCTATATTAGATATTGTTCTCTAGTTGGACAATGATATGCAGTCTTTTGAAAAGTATATCTTTAAAGAAACATCTCTCACATAATAGAAGGGGAGAGGAGGGCAGATAGACACATGTATATTATGTTCATGGAAATTTTCTAAGGAAGACACATGCTTAAGAAACTTCAAAATTATTATAAAGATGTTATGAATTAAAATGTAAAACATGAGTATCATTTTTATGAATGTTATATCTATTTTATTCTATTTTATTACATCCAAGTCTGCATCATTATATCTCGGACTTCTTCAGTATAGCCTTCTTTGGCAGGACCCAACATTCCACACCATGCCCACCAACCTATTTCCCACTTCCCAAAGGAAAAAATATATAGGTGAAGACAAGAAGATGTCACTATAAAATCAGATGCATACACACAGCATTGAGGGTGAGGGGAAGAAAGGGGAGGGGTAAGGAGGGAGAAGAGAGAGAGAAGGCACTTCAATTTTAGAAATGGCAGGATGGATGATTCCTATTGAAACCACGTAACACAGACATGAAATCTAGTCATTGCAGAAGTTGTGGGCCAAAAATATTGTCAATGTGCATACACATTCCCATGCACTATAGTATTAAACAAACTACCACAATAAATAAACAAATAATAATGTAGTTAAAATATTAATAAACTAGAATGGAAAGGCAAAAACAACATCATCTGAAAATATCTATTTTAAGACACTCACCATTGGTGCTACATCAATACCAGAGTTCTGGCATTCAAATTATGTATATGCATGAAATATTCAAACTTGGCCACATTTTACAGCATAGTGTGTCAGCTGGTCTTCATAACAGAATACTGAATCTAAGTCCTTAGTATGCTCTGTTTATGTGCTAATTTATTTTGCAAATATCAAATTTAAGTGACTCTAATAGCTCACCAGTTACTCTAGTCATAAATATCCTTAAGTCCTATGTGAAAATAAAAGTGTATGGATTTGCATATGTATTAGATGTAAGAACTGAGAAGGGACTTGTATTTCAAAAGAGTTGGGAAGCATATTTTGTGGCCCGCTTAGGGCCTTGGAGCTTACTTAAGAGTGATTGGTTACATAGCCAAAGTGCATAAGTTACAAAAAAATAGCCATAAATTAGTCTATGCAGACAGATATTGCAAACTGATTTCACACTGTCAAGGGCTTAATCAGACTCAGTACTCAGTGTCATGCTTGGGCTGACCTCAGAGCCTCTCTGCATACAAACACATTGTGAGGTTGAGAAGGGCTTTGAGGTCATAGAGAGAGGATGTTCTTTCCGATAACACTGCAGCTAGATTGGATAGACTCTTAGGTCTGTGTAATTGTGTGAGGGCCTGAGGGTTATAGTAGCTCTAGGTGGCTTGACTGATGTCACAAGCCAGATGGAAGGTCAAATTTGCATAGTTCTTTAATTTCCAAACATTAAGTCAGTTACTCCCAGAGTCATTTTTCTCAGATACCAGCTGACAGAGAATAAAATATTTGCCAGAATGTTTACCAGAAAATTCACACTGAAGACATACCTCACCTTTAACCTCTGTCCCCAAGACTACCACAATATCCCCAGATTTCCTCAGTCTCCAGCCAAAATTATTCTTAACTTTCTTTTTCCATAGTAAAATTATAATGAAAGAAATAATTTTGCTTTAAGTAGCTGAACAAAGACTTCAGGTATAGTCAGGGGAGGTAGTATAACATGAGTTGAGGTGTCTAGCATGTTAATACAAAAATGCCTGCTCTACCCAGACTGGAGAATTTAGCATTATCACAAATACTGAAATCTTATTAATCTGGAAAAGGGATTGCTACACAACCTCTGTTTCTCGTTGATTCTTGACTCTCACCAAATGTTAGGGCTTGCTTGATTGAGATCATGAGAACATAATAAGTCATCCTTTCAAATTGAAGGCGTATGACTGTGAGTGTGTGTAATTTGCATTAGAATATTGGATTAGGTAAGTCTTTAAATTTAACTTATATATTGTTTCCTACTATTTCTCATAAGTTCAGCTAAAGATACATTCAACCCCATACCAGACTTATTCGCGACAACTTTCCACAGCTATTATTTTGAAGTCATCGACAACACCTTCCAACCTCCAGCTTTTACTCCCTAGCGAAAAATGAAATTCTTTGCTTCACTTATGTGTACTCTGAATTTCTTGAGATTCTGATTCAGGCAGAAAAATGTCCTTAACTTTTCCCCTGGGCTTTACAATCTGTTCGGTGTAGCAATGAAATGCACTCAGATTCCTTCCTCAAACTGGAGTCTGTCCCTCCTGTGCTCTTTAAAAATGGAAATAAGGAACAGCTGTCAGCAGACATGAGCGGAGTGAGTCGTTTATATGAGTTCCAGCTGTAGAACTGCCTGAAACGCTAATACTATGACCAGACCCAATCTGGAAGGATAATAAGTTGTCTCAGCTCCTCTTTCCCCTGTTTACTTAATCCATCACAGCACTCTTTCCAACATCAATTCTATGGCAACAGGGATTGATTGATTGATTGATTGATTGATTGATTTTGCTCTTTGGTATGCTGTGGATCCCTAGGACTCAGAATAGTACCTGATGTTTACACATAGTTAGGCATCCTATAAATAATTGTTGAACAAATGGAACAAATGATGGAAATGCAGTTCTAGAATCCTGTGCCACACAGTAGTCTAGGTAGTTAAAATGAAATCTATTTGCCATCCTTGGATTCTGGGTCATTGCATGCTGACTTCATGGTGAGGCTGCCAGGACACAGAATATGGACTCAGCAAATTATTAGCTCACAAAGCAAGGCCAGCATTGCTTCTGGCTCTGATCCTCCCACTTTATGGTTCTAGGGCTGACTTGCTCTGAGGGAAATTCTAAGATTGGTGATACTAACATAAGATGGTGTGGTACAAATCTGAACAATGCAGGTATGTTCACTATGTTAGATTCCTAAGACTACCATAAGAAATTGCTACCAGTTTGCAATGGCTTAAAACAATAGAAATGTATACTGTCCATTCTGAGATCAAGCTGTCTGCAGTACCATACTCCCTCTGAAGGCTGTAGGAGAGAAGGCTTCCTTGCTTCTTCCATCCTCTGGAGGCCCCAGGTGTTCTTTGGCTTGTGGCTGCTTAATTCCAACTTCTGCTTCTATCATCACATGGCCTTCTTTCCCATACGTGTCTTTGATTCCAAGTCTCCCTCTCCTTTCTCTTTTACAGACACTAGTCACTGGATGTAGAGCCCACTCTAAACTGATACGACATCATTAATTACATATACACCTGGCTGGTGTGGCTCAGTGGATTGAGTGCTAGCCTGGGAACCAAGGGGTCGCCGGTTGGATTTCCAGTCGGGGCACATGCCTGGGTTGTGGGCCAGGTTCCCGGTGGGGGTGCACACAGGAGGCAACTACACATTGATGTTTCTCTCCTTCTCTTTCTCCCTCCCTTCCCCTCTCTAAAAATAAATAATAAAATCTTTAAAAAATAATTAATTACATATACAAAGACCCTATTTCCAAATAAGGTCACATTCACAGGTATCTGGGGTTAGGATTAGAACTTAACTTTTTGGGAAACACAATTTAACCCACTTCATTCACTGTCTTCATGGAGCTTACAACTGAGAGTAAAGACACAGATAAATAAACAGGAAGTTACAACTCTGTGTGTTTTCACGGGGGAAGTAAAGGCTCCTGTGAGAATGATGAAAATGAGCACCTTGCCAGATTGCCTAAGGGGCTCAGAATTGCACTCAATAGCATGTAACAGAAATCTGAAAACAGTGACCTAATTAGAGATTTATTCAAATAGAAACTGGAGGTACGTAGTTTGCACCTGGTCCAGCTTTTCCAGAAAGTCACTGAGCATCTCTGGTCTGCCTCTGGTGTTTTTTGTTCTCCAATGTGACTCTTATTCTCATTGCTATAAAGTGTCTACTTCAATGCTGGACATCAGGTCTGCATGGCAGGTAAAAAAGAGAGGGAGAAGAAAAAGAGATACAGATAGCCCGAGTTTGACTTTTTACATTGTGCAGAGCCCCCCTGGTAGACTTCTACTTATAGCTATTTGTACAGGACTGAGTCACCTGGCCATTCACAGTTTCAGGGAGACTAAGGAGGTGAGTATTAGTAAGTGGACCACACCAGTCTGCATACAATTGGAGTTCTATCAGCGATATAAAAGGGAAGAGGGGAATTAGCTGTGCAACTAGCAGAATCTGCCATAGAACCCATATCAATGACAGTGATGCCCAAACTGAGGCTCAAAGGATGAGTAAGGGTCCTCCTAGTGCAGAGGGCTGGGAGGAGTTTTCCAGACAGAGGACCAAGTATCAGACCTGGAGGTAAGAAAGAGCCAGGCAAGAAAAGATGAAAGACTCTAAATATGCCCAAATTGCAGCGTGTAAGGTGGGAAGTCAAATCAGAGATGAGGCTGGGGAGGAAATGAGTGGTCAAAACCTAAAAGGTCCTATAAACCATATGTATCATTTTGGGCTTTGGGGTGCAATTAGAAATAAACTTTGTCTGTTTTAAGCAGAAAATGAAAGTATTAAAATATTCCTGGGCAATTCACAGAACGTTTTAGGCCTAAAGAACCACCAAGGGCTGCGCTGTCAGGAAGAAGCGCTGAATTATGACACAGAACCAGTCAGCAAGGGTGCCCCTGCTCCACTGCTGAGCACCAACCCTGTGGGACACCACACACCACCACCGAAGCCCTGCTGTTGCTGGCCTGGGAGTTCTCCCCTCCTGGAGCTTCCTTGGTGTCTATAACACGTGTCACCTCCCAACTCAAAGCCTATGATGGGTGGGGCCCAATCGTGTGTTTAAATTCTAGCTTGTAAAGAAGTCTGAATACTTGGAGTTTTTAGTTCTGACATGAGAAGCAGCACTTCCTTTCACCAAAACCTCCCCAAAATATAGAAAGAAGCTGTAGATGCTGGGCAACCAGAATGGCCAAGGGACTTTGTGAGACTACAGGGAGCACCTGAGAGAAAGGGAGAGGGCCATGGCCAGGAAGGGGGAGCGTGCGAATTTCAGGGGAGGACCCATCCTGGGGTACAGCTGAGGTCTTGTTCTCAGGGAGTGCCTTTGAATAATGAGATAGTATCAACACCAAGACCAGAAAGTGGGCTTTCTAAATTATGCCAGACTGCCTGTGGGATGAGACAAACAGCTATAGTATTTAGCTTTCTATGTCTGATTAAAAAAACAACAACAAGCAAAACTGTGCTGTTGGGTGGGAAGAAGAGAATAGGAGGCAAGGCATCACCTGTTCCCTGCCCTTCGGCTGCTGCTGCTGGGCCCGAAGCAGCAGACATTTACTCCCCAACGCAGGACAGATGGGCAGCACCCCATCTCTGTCCCTGTGCCCAGAGAAAGCCGGAGATGCAGCTGCCCAGTGGGGGGTCTGTCAGAAGAGACCCTCATCCCAGCCTGTGGGGAAAAGAAGTGCCAGGACTGAGTAGCTGGGAACGTAAGCTGGGATCATGCCTCCTAGCATCACCTCCCATCCGGGCACCTTCTTCTCAAAAGAATTAATAAGGATTTATTACCATGGTACTTTCTTCCCTTCTTCCCCGAGGAACTGAAGATTTAAATAATGAAAATCTCTGGATATTCTCCTTTCCCTCTCACACCAAATCATGAGAAAGTAAGCTGGATATTGACTTTGTAGCAACTTTCAGGCCTAGCAGCTCTTCCTATCAAGTAATGAGAGAATGCTGCATAGCAGGTCAAAGGGGTTGAGTTCCCCGGCGTTGCTGGGTGGAGGCGAACCTCACTAGTGGTCACAGGTTGCCCTTTGACCACACGGAGTAGTTTGCAAAAATCACTCAGTCCATGTGTGACAAGCAGGGAACCTAGAAGCTTCCATACTCTCCAGTGAAGGGATGTGGAGTAGCAAAACTTCAGGGTGAAATGAGAGGTTGCTGCAAAGGAGATTGTGAAACGGGGCATGTGCCCAGGACTACTACTCCAAGAATGGGTGGCTTCTCACCTTGAACGGTAGGCTGGTCGGACTGAGCCAGCTGCAGTTCCAGGGCCACCAGCGCAGGGGGAGAGCAGAGCAGGCATGCAGCCGCAGGGAAGCGAGGAGCCAGTGGACAGGGAGTGGATCTGAGACTCACTGCGGCAGGGACAGACACAGTGGGCTTCCTGTTGTCACCAGAGCCCCATCGCTTCATTTTGGGCAGGAAAGGGAGCCAGAATAAAAATAAGTCTTCTTTATTCATTATTGAACGTTAAGGAAAGTGACCATTTAAACTTGAAGAAACGGAAATATCATTACTGGCAGGTCTTCTCCCTGCTAGAACTGTGGGGACCTCAGAAGGAAAATCAATTCAGCCACAGAAAATTTAAAAGCTGCTTTTTGGGGAGGAGGGGGTGTACATTTGAGGTTAGTGAGTAAATTTAAGATGCAATTACATTTTTCACTAAAATTTATTTTTGTTGATGTTTTTGTGCCTAGGGCTCTTTGCTTTTATCTTTAGATAGCATCGGATTTGTTTTTCTTCATGTTTATGTTTGTTTATGTGACTTGATTGTTTCTGACATTAACTTGAAAAAGTATGGTTATATGATGCCAAGCTGACCATTTCTCATCACTCCCAGCAACACTTTTAAAGGGGCGCTGGGAATTGTCCAGGAAGATATTTTAGCCAGAGCCATGGTGAGGAATTCCTAAAGCCAAGACAGAACAGTATCTCTCTTTGCCTCCTTGTGTCTTGTTCTTTCTTATTGCACCCAGACACTTGAAACATTTTTAAGTAGAAGCTCCAAAGAAAATTATAAACACATTTCAAAACCATCAGTTCTTTGGCTAGCCCCTTCTCTATACTTAGCCTGAAAGACTACCCGTATGGACATCCCTCGGGATAGTCCTCATATTCATGGCAAGTTAGTCCGACTTCCAGTAGACAGGAAGAAAATCATGCAATTTGATTCTTTCCTTTTCTCTGTCTCATTTTCTCAAACACATGTGCATTCACACATGTGCTCACACATACACTGCACTAACACACCCTTCATATGCACTTCACAGTGGCCTCAGAATAAGTGAAAAGCTCTCGTCTTAATTAATATTTTCAATGCCAGTCATGACGTGGGCAGCTTTTAAAAATCTCTATTCTCATGGCCCTTTTAATTAAATCTGAGGATCCCAGCTAGACATCAATTCTCTATTTCCTTCACAGCTGTTGATCTATGGTAGATCAATGTGTCAAAAAAAAATGCAGAAGTTTTCAAAGTCTTAGCCAACTGAAAAGACTGCCTTTTGTGTTTTATAAGGCAAACAGGTACAAAGTCTACTATAATTGGCAGGGCCTGTTTAATTTAGGTAGGATACTTATTTTATCAGTTTAATGAGATTTTTGTAGTTTACATTTGGCAATATATATATCAAAAGAGAAAGATAAAAACAGATGTATGCACACGTACAAACAATGTGAGGATTTCTAGACTCTGCTCTGTGTATGTGGCTTATTTATTCCTTCCTTTTACTTCCCTAATTGATTCATCAACTTAGGTTAAGAAGTGTCTTTGTGAAGTTACTTCTGGGGGTAATTCAGGAACCACCTTCACAACTGGCTTTCACCGACATTATTCTCAGCAATCACTCTTATATAATAGCCACCATTATGTTCTTGACCCGAAGTGCGTCAACACCCAATGATGGTGTCCAGCATTCCTAGGTTGGCAGTACCGACTATATATGCTCTCAGGGCAACTCCTGGGCTATTGTAAGAGATGTCAACACAAAAAGCTGCATGTCCTTTATTCCTAGTCATCATTATTCCATCATTTCTTTTGCAGCTAAGAATATTCATTTTCTCTCATTAATTTGATTCAGTTATTCAGGTTGTAAGCACTAGACTGGAACATAATCAAAGGTTCTAAAATGAGAATAGATGGTGTCAGAGAGGATGAGAGAATGGGAGTATGGAAAGGCTTGCTAATTTTCTCATGAAACAAACCTTATAAAAAGGCACCTTTAGACAGAGAGGCTGGTTGCGATAACCAGGTTAGAAGACAGGGGGATCCAAAGAACTTGTGCTACTCAGAGACACTAACCAAATGTTCAATTACTCATTTTTTAAAAGATTTTATTTATTTTACTTTTAGAGAGAAGTGAAGGAGAGAGGGAGGGAAACAGCAATGTGTATTTGCCTCTTCCATGCCCCTCCCGGGGAACTGGCCCACAACCCAGGCATGTGCCCTGACTGGAAATTGAACCAGCAACCCTTTGGTTCACAGGCCTGCACTCAATCCACTGAGCCACACCAGCCAGGACCAAATACTCATTTTTATGCCCTGAATTACACTGCTAATTTAAGCATTTCTTTTTAAGCAGTAATATAAATATATTTTCCAGGTAATTGATTACTGTAGGCATTTTATTCCATAATATGTAAATTATTAATATTTTCTAAAGGTTTACCTACCATTTTATTATTTATTGCAATTTGCTTTATCAAAATAAAGCATTAATCCCCATTTCATGCCATTATCTCTGAAGAAATTAGTGTATTCTCTATGTTAAAAAGGTTCCAATAAGAACCAACAGTAGCTCCAATAACAAAAATGTGTTTAATTATTTCCTGTGAAAAACTAATAAAAAATAAGTGCCTTTTGTGATTCATTTTATTTCATATCAAATTTATGCACCTTAAATATTCCACATCAACTGAAATGAAGCACTTCTGATGCAAATTGGCCAAATTACAGGACTTAGATGCAAAGTAAAAATTGTCCAGTTGTTTGTTTCCAGTCTTCTTGTTATCCTCAGATCTTGATTTTTCTGTGTGATCCTTTTTCTGGGAGGTCATTGTTCCTCACTATTGATCAAATTAAAGCTTCAGATCTTATTACTCATTCCTCTTTCAGCTGGTTAATTATTAGAGTGTGGTTGCAGATTGTGTTCAATATACCTACACAAAGTCATTTAAAAACTACATTAAAATAAATTAACATAAAGTAGAAAGAATAGTCTCTCTTGTGTCTAACATCTTAATGTATTCACCGACATTTATCCTATAAGAAGGTACTCACTGAATATGTCCTACAGGTCAGGAGCGTGACGGTGACTGTGACTATTAGGAAGGGTCTATACCTCCCAGGAACCATAAAATGAGTGCTAGCATTGGAGGTAGAACCCAACTTAGCCACTGAATAGCTATATGATCACAGACAAGCTTCAGTTTTTTCCCTATTAAATAAGGGAATTAATGACTACTTCACAGGATTGATGATAGCACAAATTGAACACAGGAAGTGGTACATAAGTCATGATTAGTGATAATAAAGGAGGTGAGAATTGGGTGTAACTGAGGAAACAACAGAATTAGAAGTCCCAGAAGTAAACTAAACACTGAAGAGGAAAAACACAGAGCAGGATCTCTTCTACAGAACCCAAGCTAGGTCCCCAAGTTACCCCAAGTTATCTCCTCCCCAAAGTTACCTGGGAGGAGACCGTGTTTAGAAGGCTGAACGTTTAATATCTGCCTGTTGTAGTCTCCTCCCAGGTGACTGACACCTCATTTCTATAGTGGGTCGAAAGCTCAGAGGTCAGTGTTGACAGAATACCTCATTGCTGGTTGCTTCTGAAACAGCTGGTTGCTGTTTATTTAATTAAATTACCAATGAACTTAGCCACACTGGCTGAACAGAGTTCCTTAAAAGTAAGTATGCTCAGCGAGTACATTTTGGAAGAAAGTTGCTGTGAAGGTAGCCTTTGAAATTTATTGGATCATTAAAAGAAGATTTACTGAGTAACTATCACTTGGCAGACACCCTTACATATTATGGTGGGGGCGGGGCAGAGATTACAATAAATTGTAAGATGGAAAGTAGAACTGAGGGCTAAAGGAAGAACAACAGCTTACCAGGCACAGCAGAGTCACATGCCCTCCAAGCAGCAGGACTAGCACGAGCAGCTCCTCTGAGGTGAGGGAAAGCAGAGCTGTGTGGAGGAGCTGTGGGGAGCTGGGTGTGGGGTGGGGTGCTGGCTTTATCAGAAGAGGCTAGAGAACTCAGAAGCCACTACTGGATCAAGCAGGCAGTTTTGTTCTGTTACAGAGTTTGCATTTTATCCTGAGCTTTAAAGACATTAATGGTTTTAAGTGGAGAAAGGAACATGATCAGATTTGCAGGAAACTGAGTTGACTCTGGCTTCAGGGTGGAGAATGGGTTGTTGAAAATTAAGGCAGGAGTTAGAGCAGTTAGGAAACTCATGGGGGAGTCCAGGCAGAGAAATCTGGTGACTCAGACTGAGGTAGTGAGATGGACATGAGAAGAAGGGAATTAAATATAGAAATAAGGTATAGAGGACCTCAGGTTGCATTGTACTAAACTGTTTTCTGTCACTATGAATAAGGAACACAGGGAGAGTCTGCTTGGAGTTGTTGGGTTTGAAAGAGAGAGGATGAATTCAATTCTGAACAGGCTGACTTTTTAGTGCCAGCCATACATCTAAGTTGATATGTCTTGTAGGTCACTTTATCAGTGAATCTGGTTCTTTAGCAAATAGGCTGACCTGGAGATAGAGATATGGAAATCACTGACATTTAATAGGAATTGAAGTTATCCAGATGGATGAGATTACCCAGAGAAAGTGAGAGGCTAGCCTGGCAATGAACAATTACAAATAAGAGAGGAGTCATTAAAGGAGTAGGAGGAAAACCAGATATTGTGGTGCCACAGAAACCAAGAGAGTATTTTAGGAAGGACAGGGTGGTCTACAGTGTCAAATTCCACAGAAGAGTAATCAGTGACTTTGTGGGAGCAATTTCTGTGAAATGGAGCAGGCGGAAGCCAAAGCAGGAAAGAGATTAGAGAGGGTAGTAAGCCAAGTGGAGATAATGAGAGTAACTCTTTCAAGAATTTTGGCCATGAAAGGGAAAAAAAGAATCAGGGCAATAGTTAGAGGAAGGCAAGATGTTAGACCACAAATAACTACTCAAAGAACAAGATTGTCGCTAAAGCTGAATTCATTGGGGCTAACAGATACCTTTCATAGTCTTTTCTGGAGGGAGGCCTACAGCTAAATTGGCATGTGGAGAGAGAGAGAGAGCTCTCAACCAGAAAGAGGGATATACATGGAAGAAGCAGTGAAGGGATGTTGTGATCATAAGAAGAAAAAGGCAAATAGACTTACATTTTGGTTAGGGTGTGTTCTCTCTTTTCTCTCTTCTCTCTCTCTCTTTCTCCCTCTCTCCTCTCCCCTTCTCTCTCTCTCTCTGTTTTTCTGTTTCTTTTCTTTCCCTTTCTCTCCTATATATTTCATTTAGAAGACTCTCTAGTCTAGCAAAAAATGGAACTCCTCAGAAGAAATAATCACTAACAGTCACTAACCATAGTGCTGCCCTGTTTCAGTCTCGGTATCCAATTCTCATTTGTCACATTCTGCACAACTGTTTCTCTGTTTGCTTAACAAAACAAACTTATTGTGAATCTATAAAAACCAAAGAGATAAATGGCAAGTAGTTCTGATTGAATAAGTGTTTTTTAGATCTTTTAAAAGCAGCTTTGAGACTATTTTCTAGCATTTTAAATAAATATGCTGATATCTAATTTGTAACCTAGAAAGCCAATTTAAAATTTTTTATTGCCCACTGACTTAGTCTGAAAGGCAGGTTGAGCTAAATCATCTGTGGAGCTGGGTTATTGCTGGCATAGGGTCCAATAAGAAACAGGTATATAAAGTGACAATGTTTGTATTCATTTTCAAAGCAGCAATATTTTAACCTCATTGAGCCACAAAACTTCAGGAATTGTTAACATTCTCTCCCCTTGGAAAAAAACATATTTCCTCTTTTCTCTTAAAATATTTGGTTTCAAAATGGACTCAAACAGTTTCCTCACCTGGAAAATTACATGAAAATATAAATAATCGAAAAAATACCTGTGAGAATTTCTGGTGGAAACATCTTCTGGATGTCATGGAAAGGATTTCAGCTGGTGGTATCGAATAATTAATGATAAATTTCTTCTCTTGCTTAAAAATTGCCTACTCATGTCTGAAGGGGAAGTATAAAGTATCATACCAATATAAAATAATAATCACAATCACTGTGAATCTGCAAAACCTTATTAAATTTCCCTTGACAACAATTTTGAAAAAAAACTCTAAGCAATTAGCAAGTCTCATTTAAAATTGAAAGCTGGCCCTGGTGCTCCAGTCACCCTTACACACACATGCTAATGAAAGGCTTAGGGCGGTTGGGTATACACTTTGCAGAGTTAGCTGGCTGGCTACCCTTATGATATAATCTCCTTCAACTGCAATTTAATTAAAACAGTGAAAGATCTGACCTTTGCTGGAGATTTTCTTATCCATAAAACTAAAAATATCCCTGGAAGCTATCTGTCAATATGATCTTTCAAGCACATCTTGTTAGTACTGGAGAAAAGAAAGGAAATGAGAAAAACCAGAACCCATAAAGGTTAGCACAGGTTACCATATGGTCAGTTCTAATGAAACCGGAGTCGCAAGGTTGTCTATAGAGAGCATAAGAAATAGATTTAAGCCACCTAATTACCTGAAACAATGAAACAATGAAAGTCCTTCATCTAGTGTTTGCATATAACAAAGGCACTCTGAGAATCACCTCCTATTTCACCGCCTCTCTTCCAGGAATGACCCTTGTGTCTACTCTGGTTTGGATGGCACTTAGAGGCTTCAGAACCTTGAATTACAGATATTCATGGGAGGCCTGTTGTCTTATCATTTCCAGAATTCGGTGCATTCTGTACCAAAGAATTATGCAATGAAGAACGAGTTCCTCTTTATCGATGGTAACAGGAGTTCACTACCCACTCTCTTCTGATGATTGAGATGTTCCTGCCTAGTCATACATTAAATGTCATTTATCCTCGTAGCTATGATGGATCAGCTTGGGTGTATGTTTTGTGACTTGAATTTTTTTATTGTTGACACTATTACAGATGTCCCCCTTTTGCTTCCCCCTTTGGCCACCTCCAAATTTGATCTTCTATTATTTTTCTTCTGATAAAATAGCATTTTAGATACTTTAACAATAAACTTATTTTTATTGATTGATTATTAAAACCCATTTGTATCTTAACTCATTCCAAAAGGATATGAAAGAGCTCTATCTTGATTTATAGTATACAAGGAGCTTTATCAGGATTCTTGTGACAACTCTTGAAAAATGAGAAGACAAGTCCAAAAAGGTTAAGTGACTTGTCAAAACCACACAGCTAGTGAAGTGCAGAGGCAGCACTCGCATTCAAATCATGTGATTTCAAGTCCAGTGCCATGGTGTCTCTGTACCATGAAGTCTCTTGGCTGCCTTCTTGAAGTCAATGCCAGGCTTTTTGGGCACAGACTCAAGTCTCACTGACAGTTAATTCTCCTACTGCTGTGTCTGTCTTCTCGTACTCCAAGCGTCAGCAGCCAGAACAACACCTGCATACATGCATGCTTAATACGTCAGGACATGTGATCACGAGGACTCTTTGTTGGCCTTTTCACATTACCAGCACTCTCTGCTTCTCCAGGGAGGATGGCATTTCTCAAAGCCTAGTCCTCTCTTATGC
The DNA here is from genome assembly GCA_004027475.1 of Anoura caudifer. Lineage (NCBI taxonomy): Eukaryota > Metazoa > Chordata > Mammalia > Chiroptera > Phyllostomidae > Anoura > Anoura caudifer. The sequence continues at coordinate 257,629 of PVKU01001370.1, forward strand.
CTGTAGTTACAATTACCAGTGGCTGCGCTCACCATCACAACCAAATTTTCCCAACACACACCAGTTGTTACTCTTAAGCACATGTTCGACTCAGCTAATGATTCTGTGTAAATAGATTGGTATTGTCAGAAAAGTGAAAGCCATCACAGTTTCCCTTGTGATGAAACATATACTTTGCCCTATACATCTGTTTTTGAATTAAGTACAAACTTTAATAATTGCGCTCAGCAGAGGCATCTGGAAGATGTGTTGATACTTGTTGGGTTACTCAATCTGGAACAGATGGCAAATTGATATTAAATAATGATAAGCCTGGACTTTTCCACCACTCATGATCCCCATTGTTTATTGATAAGTTTACTACTTTGGTTTAACGGAGTTTTCTAAATTCCTCTCTCTAACCCATATGATTTTAAGAGGAAAAGAGGAGAAATTTTCTCTTTGATCAGAGACCATCTAAAGCCCTCAAGACACTCTGGGATTGAAAAATGAACTTCAATGAGCTTGTGACGTTACAGAAGAGCTAGGAGGCCCGTTATTCTTTTCATGACCACAGAGCTAGGATTTTTTCTATTTCTGCTCTGTCAATTAATGCTAACTTCTTCCTACAATCCTTTCCCCCCTATTCTGTACTGTCAAAGAAATTCCCAGGGGGAACTCTGTGCAAAGGAAAATAACCAAATGGGGACAAAGCACATTTTTTAATACTTGCATATATATGCAACATTCAAATATAGCTCTCTTTGGAAGCAGGAGTTGAAATAAACAAGTTAGAGTTAAGTCCTGAATAGGACTTCTACCATTTCTTAAGTTGAAATCTTGGGCTAGATGCATAGAATAAGAAAACCAAGGGAGAAGGGAACTAGTGTTCTGGTTCTATGGAGCTTCTGCCTCATCTTGAGAGAAATGGCTACATGGACACCAAGGATAGGCCGCTGGTCCACTTAGTCTAATGGATGGGAGAAGGAGAGCTGGTGACATGAGGGGACACTACAAACACTCACAAGTCAATGCTGCCCACATTGACCAGCCAGAGCATCAGCTCCTCTTCTCTTGGAAACAGGGAAGTATCTAGGAAAGGGCAGAATTGGTGTAGAAAGAAATGACAATAAATCCAGGGTTACAGAACATTAACCAAGTCCAAAATTCGTACTTAACTCCCTAATGCCTGGAATTTTACTAACATAATCTATTTATTATTTTAAATATCTTACAGCTAATAAAATATAGTTAAAAATGATCAGCGAGTTAATTTGGTGGCCTGAAAAAAGAGAGTAAGCTGGCAATGGGTACCAAAAATGAAGGAATAGGGGGAATGAGAGAGAAAGACACCCAAATCTAAACGGTTCAAAACTAGAACCATTGAAGAAAAACTTGTCTTGCCTTGCACTGGCCTCAGACGTTAGATAAGGTAGAGCAGAATCTTCTGCGTAACTTCTTTGTTCACTGTGCAGAGGGGAGTGATATAGCGGTGAACTTGTTCCGTGGAGGCCGGGAGAGAGCACAGAGAGGGTGCATGTTCTCTGGTGCTGCCTCAGTTAAAGGTCTTCCCTCTGTGTTTAAAATAGACCACTCAGGCCTGAGGGAAGCATCCTTGTTTGTGAACTATCCATCTTATCGATCGTTGGGTGTATGCAAGGAACACACAACAAGTAGAAGTTTTAAGCTTTCCTTTTGTCTCTTGGATTTTGTTGTGTTTTTCTCTCTGATTTTGCCTGGAGGCAGTGACAGAAGTTAGATGGGTGGCTCCTGGGCCCACTGCAGAGCACCTCTAGACTTCTGGAGAAGTAAAAAATAAATATTTATGAAATTAAACAACAATATAAATATATGATACATAAAGCAGATATATAACAAGCCACCCTAAAGGAAGGCTATATCTCCAAAGATGGAGGAGAGATAACTAAAGATATTGCCATATCTTCTGCCAAACTCAGAAGTAGGAATGGGCACTGAGCACCATGGGCGTGTAGAGTGTTATGGTGGGCGTGGACCATCCCAGAAGTACAGTCCCAGGAAGGCAGGAGCAGCCTGTGCCCCTGAGTAAAAGGTAGGCAGGTCAGTGAATTCCCAATTCTAAGTACAGTTTCCATCTTCCTTTGCAGACTCCTCACAGCACGCTCTGGGCAGCGATACTCTAGCAAACAAGATAGGGTTTTGACCTCGAATCCACATGTGATTGCCTCCCTTAATGAGCGGGGCCAAACCATGCATGGGCCTAGACGACCAGAATGTTTCCAATTGCATTTCTCAGAACCCTAGGGTTTCACACAATTATCTCAGGGCTGCCTCAGGGAGGGAATACCAAGGAAGTTGAGTGGGCAGAGCTTGCCTCTCTCCCCCATCACCATTCCCCCTGGAGTAGCTCATTCACATCTGTATATTAAACTGGAGTACTATATGAAATCTCTTGGGGACAGATTTTCCCAATAAAAATGTGAAAAATGCACTGGCATTGATAAAGTTCACCCTTAGAGTTGGCTCTTTGGATTTTTCCCCCATGGGCTCTATCCTTGATCCCCAGGTGGCCTCTAATGGAAGTCCCTTGGCTATTTATATCTATGACATAAACCTCTAAGACATTTTCTAATGAAAGAGAAGTCCAAGGCCATCTCAGAAATTAAGCCCATCAAAAGAGTGTACATACTGTGCAGAAGCAGAAGCTTTTAATTTTTTGACCCTTTCCATTAAAGGCCAACATGTGGATCTCAACTAGAAATGAACCTGTTCCTCCAATATGGCATTGAAAAGTTTATGAGGCTGCTTTTGGTTGTTAAAATAATTGGGGAGGTCATTGTAATCTATAATCGGGGCCAGGAATGCTAAACTTACATAATATGTGGGATAGTTCTGCATAATGAGATTGGACCTCTTCACCAGAACATCAATGCCATACTTGTTGACAAATACTATAGAACCACGGTCTATTCTCCAACATACTAAAATCGTGGGGAAGCCTCCTAGAATTCTCATTAGATGTTAGAGAATGCAGATATTTGTATTTTAGATAAGTGGGTGCATTATACTACCATGGCATTATAACATTAAAATATAGTTAAATCACTATTTCCTCACTCCATACTTTCTGAGTATCATTTGGAAATCCACATGGATTTGCTGATGACTGTTCTACCCCCACATCATTTACAGTCACACCATGAATTAATACATTAGCCATCTGCTTCTTAAACATTGGAATCTCATGAGCTGCAGTTAAAGTCAGTTGGTCCATGAGACACATCTATTTTCAGATACTTATTAAATCAGTCTTCAGAACAAAGGACTCCTAGGTTAAGGACAACTTACAAGGTTTAAGCTATTTTATGGGGTTCTGGATAGCCTGCCGACCTGCCTTTGCAACATCCTGTCTTAACTTGAACCTTCCTAAACTCTAACATAAACATTCCTCTTGAAGAAAGTGCTTAGACAAGAGTAGATTCAAAATTTAATTGTGGAATGTGACTTTTGAAAGTATGTGAATGAAACTTAATTTATATTCTGTCATTGCTGTGAGTCAGGGTGGCACAAGGAAAAGGCATCTAATACAACATTAAATAGGGGATTGAGGCATATGATATTATACATTAGGAACCAAAAATGCAAATGCTTTTATGCAAGATCTTTCTCTAGCACTCTTCTGACCATTAATAACCTCTTCCTTTGTGTTTTTATGTAACTTTATTATGTAAATTTTATACAATATGACTAAAATTTTAATAGAATTGGACACATGGCTAACAACATCACCTGTTATGGTAATTATTAAGCAACTTTGTGCTTGGGAGCAGAACCCAGTAAGGTTAGGAAAAACAATCCCTTTGAGAAAAGTTAGTTGTTTGCTAATTCATTGTGTTATGGGGAAGATTATTCTTAATTCAGTAGTCTAACCCAGGGCTGAGGTGACTGTAAAAGACAGAGAAGTTTAGTTCCTTTCCTGGGAATTAGTGTTCTGTGAAAAATACTTGATAAGTATTCATAATTGGTAAGAAGTCTAAATGGCTTCCAGAATTTTTTAAAAAACTGAGTATTTGCAAAATGTACATTGATGAAGCATCAGTTCTCTCATTTTCTTATTTTGTTAAATCCAGTGACGTATTTCCAATGTGGAAAAAAAATGCATGACCCCAAACTAATAGCATCCTCATAAAAACGGCCATTTTTTTGGATGCTGGATATAAATTTGAATAATGCACTTTGCCAAATGCTTTACATATTGCAGAGTGCCAAGTGAGATGTAATATACATATATTTGTATATGACATATATTACATATATGTATGTGTGTATATATATACACATATGCATTTTGTTCCTCACCCTAAGAAATGTTTATCAATGAGAAAGACAAAGAGAGAGAGAGAGAGAAAGAGAGAGAGAGAAACACTGGTATGAGAGAAAAACATCAATTGGTTGCCTTTCATACATGCCCTGACCAGAGATGGAACCTGCAACCTAAGTATGTGCCTTGACTGGGAGTCAAACCCTCAACCTTTTGGTGTATGGGATGATGCTCCAACAAACTGAGCCACCCAGCCAGGGCAAGATGTAATTTTTTTTTAATCTAGAGAAGCTTCTAGGCAGTTGTTGCTACATGGAGGTAGCAGGTCCTCTGGAGTATTATAGATCCTTGTTTGAAAGTGCTCCATTTCCTTGTTGTTTGAAGTTATGAAAATGTACCAGAAGTAAGTAGTAACTATTACTTGGAGGAATGATATAGCAGAACCTTCTGTGACCTGACAAAGCCTTTGCCTCCAAACCCTGGAGGAAAATTTTAGTAAATTTAGTTAGAGAATCATGTTCCTTTGGGGAGAAATAACAACAGACCCCCCAAGCTCTTCTTTTGAGATTCAACTCTACTCAAACCTCTACAATAAATGAAAATGGCACAAACTGACATACATGTTCAAGCAGAAAGACACCAACAATCCCGAAGGGCTGCTTGGCTTGAAGGAAGGAGGCATGGAATAGTGACCTGAATTCAATACTAGACCCAACCACCTTTGTATGGCCTTGACCTCAGAAGAAACTATGTGCAGTGATCCTGGAAAACCCCTTTAGTTTATATGGCACATGCTCAGCTCTCCCAAGCTCTTTGGATGACTTGGGTGAAGGAATGAGAAGTTTTGAGAGATTAATTACAAATACTTTTCCTAAGAAGTATTCCTAAGAAACTTTGAGAGATTAATTACAAATACTTTTCCTAAGAGTTTCCTAAGAAACTCTTAGGCACAACAATTTATATTCTGTTTTCTAAGCCAGATTAAGGGTAACTGGGGAGTAACTAGAGCTAGGTTTTTCTGAGGCCAAGCTCCTCTTCTTTCATGGATACAAAAACTCATAATAACACAAGGGTTGCCATTTACAAATGTGCAGATTGGGTCATGTACAACCACAGAAAGTAGTGTCCTGATGGACTACAAAGGGAATGGCTCTCCTGGTAGTGCAGGTTGTATACAATAAATTTATTATAGCTCCAAAAGTGCCTAATATCACACACAAACACACACACTACCCAAATCCCTAACAGGTAGAGGCTGTTACTCCTGGGTTTCCAGGATGTACCATGTGTTAGGGCAGCATGATCACAGATCAGTCATGGCTGGTAGTGGATGTCAGACATGAGATTCAATTTGCATGCTTCCTTTCTCCTCCCTGCCCTTCCCAGCCTGACTTCCACCCCCATCTCAAGACTATCAATAACAACAATGCCTAGGGGATGTGTAACCTACCGCTTACTGACAGGTTGTGATACCACTTAGGTCATAGGCTCCAACAGCCTCTAGCAGATGCTCCCCTCTCCTCACAGAGCTGGGTTTGGAGTGGAATTCTTGTCACATAGAGAAAAAGGCCACTAAACTGACTGTAGCTTATTAGTGAAACTTAGTTCAGGAACAATGAATTTCAGGCTCTGAATAAGGAAGAATCTACTATGGAGATAGACTCGGTGACTTCTAGAGGTTACTTCCATGTAACTTTAGGCAGTGATGAAGAGGAAAATGCCACCACAGACCAGACTTTACAAGAGATGACATCTGGACATATGTACTCTCTGGTGCTTTAGATGTCCTCAAAGCAGAACTCATGCTCACACAGCCACCGTTGGGGAGGGCCTGGTAAGCATCTCCAGTGATTATTACCTCCCCCTGCAATGGCTTTTCATTTTATTTTATTTTACCTTATTTATTTATAAATATCTTTAATTTTTTTTATTATAGTTGATATACAATATTACATTAGTTTTAGGTGTACGAAATAGTGATTAGACATTTGTATAACTTACTAAGTGATTGTCTCAATAAGTCTAGTGCCCACCTGACACCATACATCGCTGTTATGATAGTATTGACTATATTCCCTGTGCTATTCCTTACATCCCTATGACTATTTTACAGCTGGCAATTTGTACTTCTTAATTTCTTCACCTTTTTCAACTATTCCCTTAACCTGCCTCCCTCTGGCAACCATCAAAATGTTCTCTTTAACTGTGAGTTTGTTTTGCTTTGCTTGTTCATTTTGTTTTTTAGATTCCACATATACATGAAATCCAATGGTATTTGTCTTTCACTGCCCTTGGAACAAAGCTCAAAATACCTAACATGATCTATTATGCCCTTTCTTACCCAGGCCCACCTTCCTTTCCAGCCTCCTCTCTTTTCACTCTCCCACCTGCTATCCATGGAGAACATAGAAGGCCACTACCCAAATGATCTAAATATTCAATAAATCTCAACCAAAATTTCAACAGAGGTGTGTGTGTGTGCATGTGTGTGTGTGTGTGTAAGCTGACAAATTGATATGCTGACCAAAATGCATGTAAAATGCAAAGGACCAAGGAATAGCAAGTCACAGTTAGCGTTAAAGAATAGCAAAGTGGAAGCAGTGTCCTATCCACTCATATTATATGCATATTATGAAGCAATAATAATAGTGTGGTATTGGCATAATCATACATAAATACTATTAGAACAGAAACAGGGAGTCCCAAAACAGACCCCCACATGTTCGGATACAACAGATGACAAAAATCATGCTGCAGTGCAGGGGGAAAAAATAGTCATTGCACAAATGTTACTGAGTTAACTGCATATCTAGATAAGGAAAAAATTGACCTGGATGCCTACCTCACACTACATACAAAATCAGCTCCAGGGGAATTGTGTATCTGAATATGAAGTGAAAACAATACAACTTTTAGAGGAAACATGGGAGATTTGGGTGGGGGGAAACAGAAATTTCTTAAAAAAAAATACAAAAAGCACCAGTATTTAAAAACAAAAACAGAACACTTCTGTTCATCAAAGAACACAATTAAGATAGTGAAAAGGCAAGCCATTCATTGGGAAATACTTGCAATACAAATGTTTGACAAGACTCGTATCAGGAATAACTCAATAAGGAAAAGATTCAATAATCTTGTAATTCAATAAGAAATTCGATAGAAAAAAAAGATACACAAACCAATAGAAAGATGGGTAAGAGATTCAGAGACACTTAACAAAAGTATGGAAACATGCAAGGATGCTCAGCCTTGTTGGCCATCAGACACATGCAGGGTAAAATTATAATGTGATATCTCTCTGCACACGCACTAGAATGGCTAAACTTAAAAAGACTACCAAATCCTGGTGAGGGTGTGGGAAACCTTGAATTGTTATGTACTGCAGGTGGGCATGTATACAGAACAACCAGGTTGGAAACTGGCAGTTTGTTTAAGCTGATTATATGCAAAACTCGTGATGCAGTGAGTTTATTCCTAGGTATATACCCAAATGAATACATATATAGGAAATGTGCATAGAAATATTCATAATAGCGGCATATGTAATAACTGCAAGTAGAAAACAACCCAAATGTCTATCAACAGTAAAGTAGATAATATTCATACAATGGAACAGTATACATAACAAAGATAAATAAACTAAAACCACATGAAACAAAGTAGATTAACCTCATAATGTTGAGAAAACCTGACACAAATAGTACATGCTATACACTTCAGTCATTTGTATCATCCTAAAACAGGAGTCAAAACTAGTGTGTTGCATCAGAGCTCATATAATACTCACCTCCAGAAGGGCTAGTAACTCAAAGGAAGCATGGGAGAGGCAGGGGACTGGAGTGGGGGCTGATTCTGGGGTGCTGGTAACATTCTATGTCTTGACCTGGGTGTTGGTTTACACTGGTGTGTCCCGTTAATAAAAAAGTCACTGAGCTTTATATTTGATTTGTATACTTTTCTGTATGTATGTAATATTTGAATAAAATAATTCACTAAAAAAAAAAAAGCATTTTGGAAAGAATTCAAAGCTGCCACTAATACTTGCTTGAGGGAAGCCCTGACTCTTAGGGCTCAGCCAAGGGGAGCTACAGGGAAGCCATGTTTGAAAGAAATGAATAGCCCTGGCTGGTGGCTCAGTTGTTTAGAGCATCATCAGTACGCCAAAAGGTTGCAGGTTAGATTCCCCAGTCAGGGCACACCTAGGTTGCAGGTTCAATCCCTGGTTCCTGCACTTAAAAGAGGCAGCATATAGATATTTCTCTTGCATTGGTATTTCTCTCCCTCTTTCTTTTTTTCTCTCTCTCTGTGAGTCATGGGTACATGTGATTCATTATAGTATTTTCTCTAATTTTGTATATGTTTTCAATTTTCTATAATAATAGCAATTCTTTTCTAAAATCTATAAAATATCAAACCTGATTTCCCCCAAATCAAACCATCAAGCACTGCCATCTGTTTCTACACCATTTAGTACGTCAGTCCCCTAAAGAAATGTTGTCCACCCAAAGCTTTTTGCTCATGTAGGAAAGCTCTCCTCCCGGTCACTTGAATCTTTGGAGATTTCTTTCTTGTGTGTTTTGTTTTTCTCTCCTTGGGAATAAAGATGTTCATTGTTTCCTCTTACTCAAGATCCCCACCAGCCAATTACATTCTCTTTCCCCCTACTGTTAGTGCCTAATGAATGACTACATGATGAATATAAACTTTTATGGTGAACACATACAGAAGTATATAAAACTGAAGAACACGAGCTGAGAAGAGGAGACTAGATGTCAGGCGACTGAGAGGCCTCATGTCAAATCAACCAAAACAGAAATGATTAATTATGGAAATGGAGCACTAGAGATGCCCCCGAGGTTTTTGGTGAAGCAGAATGATTTAGGTGAGGTAGTGACCAGATCCCTCTGCTAGAAGATGAACGTGATGGTGGAGGAGAAAAATACTGTATCTAGCAGAGTCCCTGTATTAACTATTAAATGTATAACTATGAAGCACTAAAAACCTGAACTCGGGTTGTGATAGTGGTTATGGAAATAGAGGATGGAAGAGAGAGAAATTTTAAAGAAACAATGGTCAGAGATTATTGACTGCAAAAGGTGGAAATGAAGATGAACCCAATAACTCAATCCCAGATGATAAGAAGTGCCTAATGGCCTTTCCCAGACAAGCAATGGCCTCAGTGACTGGACCTGTCCTGGCCCCAGGGCAGTGTGAGATGAGCGGAGTGGGCTTCAGAGTGTGGTGCCAAGTACAAAAAAAAAAGAACATTGAAGTCATAACTAAAAGAAAATCAAATAGAGGGCCTGCCTAGGCACCAGCCCGAAGATTTAGGAGGAGAGGCTAGATCCAGATAAAAAGCATAGGACAGATATCCAAAGGATCAAACAGGGAAAGGGGTTATTGAATGTAAAGGCCTGGGGCAAATATACAGTACAAAGCCACGTGGTAAACACCAAACTCAAATGTCATTAAACACAAAAAATGTACATGGACTAAACTTTTCGCTTAGATGACAAAGATTAGAATATATATATCTTTTAAAAAATCTTATATATAAACAGTTAACAAGAGACATACCTAAAAACAGGCATAACAAGGCATAACAAGGCTTGCTGCATTCCTAAAATACCAATCAGAAGAGTATTTGTGTAATAACATCAATAGCTAAAAAAATTATTTTTAGGTAAAAAGCATTACTAAAAATAAAAATAGTACTCATTTAATCATAATAGGTTCAGTTCACCAGAAAGATTTAAAATACTGTATTTACAATTTAAGAATACTCTATCCTTAAAAATATAAAAAGTTACCAGAAAAAATTGTTTTGTTTTTATATGTGCCAATGAATAACCCACATTTTTTGCAATGTGTATGGTATAAAGATCAACAAAGTTATGAGCTGATCCCAAATCCATCACCCAATTTAAATAACATTCCAAGAAATGGACAAATTCATCATCAGAGTAGGAAATGTTAACATACCTCTTTCAGTAATTTTTAAAGGCAAAACCACCATTAAGGATTTGGAAGGTTTAGAAAAACACAGTTAGCAAGATTGATTTAATAATCCTGTCATGTATATTTAACTTTTTCTCTCCCACAGTACCTATAACACAAACCCTGTGCATCAGATTCCTGACTGTGTCCCTGCCATGGCCACAAAAAGCAACACTTAATTCTACCCTCTTGCCCGGGCCCACATTACTGCACAGCCTCCCAAGGGACCAAATACCTTGACATGTATTGTTTTTATATCTTTCTGGTTGTACTCTCTTTGTATAATTTGGACTAGGTGGCAAGCTGATTGATGGCAAAAATATGGTTCTAAATTTAGCAGGATCTCAGCACAGGGCTGAGTTCACCGCAGTATTTTTGTAATTAGAGGAATTTAATTTTAAGAATTTCTTTAACTTTAATGAAATTATTTAACTTATTTAAATTAAAGATTAATTAAACAATTATCTTTGTTTTAATTAAAACCAACACATGTTCGGCCCCGGCAGGAGAGCTCAGTTGGTTAGAGCGTCATCCCCACACCCCAAGGTTGCTGGTCTGACCTCCGGTCAGGGCACACACCAGAAGCAACCGACACATGCCTAAATAAGTGGAACAACAAATTAATACCTCTCTCCCTCTTTCTGTCTCTAAAAATAAATAAATAAAACTTTTAAAAATCAATGCATGGTCATTGTTACATGTGAACAATCCAAAGGTGTCTAAAGAAAGAGTTAATGCTTTTCTCACTCTCACCTTCCTTAAGGTAGTCAAGATTATCGGGTTATGTCTGTCTATCTATCCAAACTTATTTGCTACACAGTTTTTTTGTGAAGAAGATTTTAGGGGCTTATATTTTTCTAAATATAGACCATATATATATAGTGTGTGTGTATTACATCTAATATGTATATGACCATATATAGAGATATATAATATATAAGGTCATACACACACTTAACAGACCAAGGACATTTTTTCTAGTTAATAAATATAGCTCTGACTCATTTCTTTTCATGTCTACATGACACTTTATAATATAGATGCACCATAATTCTTCTTGCCTTCTTAACTGATGGTTTAGGGCTGTTTGTCCAGTTTTCCTGCCATCCAACATGCCGGTGCTTTCATTTCTGTAGGATAAATTACTGAGAGGGGGATCCTTTATGTTTTTACTTTAAATGTTAGTTCTTCATTGGCTTACCCAAAGGCTGTTGTAATTTACATTCTGACAGGCAATATATTGCACACCCTGCTTCCTGTTTTCTGGTACCATCATACCTTCCAACACGTGTCAGTCTGAAATGTGAAAGCTGGTACCTCATGGGTGCTTCGTTTTCGCATTTCCCTAGCTACCGGGGTGCCGAGCCTTTTCATACAGTAACTGGACTATTATGTCCTTGTCTGTTTATATTCTTTGTCCCCTTTTCTATTTTTTGTTTCAGAAACACTGGCTCACAATATATTCTTTTATATGACATGGACATGCAGGGGGTGGTTACCCCACACCCTCTTTGGCCTGAATTATGAGAGTCTTGCCTCAAACCTCCCTTTTACTTTATCTGCCAGGACATGGTTCCATCTCTCTGAGAAGTTGAACACTACCATTTAAAAAAAAGAAAGAAAGAAAAGGGAAAATACAAGGCAGGGGGAGAAAAGCACTTCCCTACATCACATAATCCTCTTTGCTATCTGTGAAGCCTGCTGCTGCTGCACAATTCATGTGGGATTTATATTCCAGCAACCAAAGAGCACAGCATAAAACCCACCTGCAGGGACCTCGCGGTCTGGAGTGGCAGTGTGCAGGAAGCACGCGCTTAATGGCGTGCTGCTCTATTGAAGAGGGCGGACTCCTCCTGATAGCCTCACTTGAGGGAATAGAAGCCCCAAGCGTAGCTGCCGAAATGACAGGGCTCATGGCCTCCCCTACCACCAGGCTTTTCCCCACCTTTTCAAACACTTCACAATGTTTGTCTTTCCCTCCCCTAACCTGCACCCCACTTTTCATATTTTCATAGGATTGTTTCACTCACATTCCTAAAGTTAATGAGCTTCAAACTGGTTTTTTAAAAGCAGAAAAAAATAGAAAAGGAAACCTCATCTTGCCAGCCACTATGCCTCTTGCAGGCTTTCCCCCAGAGATAGGAGTGCATCTCAAGGCTGCAGGCAGGCTGACATACAGAGCGGGAGGCAGCTGTCTGCTTCTATTAAAATGCCACCTTGACCAGAGTCTGATTTCTTTGAGAACTAGTTGACTGTCATTCAAATGCAGGACCCATGACACATGCCCTGCTGCTTTGTCCATAAGCCCTCTCAGCATGCCAGCTGTAGGGAGAAGATTCAAACTGTGCTGCCATCCCCCAGCCCACCACTCCCCCACCCCTCCCCCCACCCCCACCCCCACCCCCATCCCCACCCCCACCTTCCACTCCGTCTGGCCCCATAAGCGTCTCCTAAAGGGCTTCACCAGCACATTTATTCCAGTAGTTCTTGTTTGTCTCTTTTTCTCATTCCCCATGCATGGTGGCAGTTTATTCTCTGATCCTGTCAAAAAGTCCTCCTGAGAATTCCGAAAAGAGGATGATAACACGGATGTGCTCACATATTTCAGCCCACACAGAGACCAGCTTGAAATGTTAGATGATAGCTGTGTTTATGCAAATATTAATTTCTCCATGAGTGGATTTTGTAATTAAATCATATTCCAAAAACATAGTTTGTGTTCAGGATACTATTTTCTTTAATATGTATTTTTGTTTAATCTTAAAGGAAGACCACTGCCCACTTTCTTCCTTTTTGCTATTTAAAGAAGTTTTTTTTTTTTTTGAGGCACAATTTACCCATAAAACTCACCCCTTTTTAACTGTACAGTTTGAAATGTTTGGTAACTGTGTGCAGTTGTGCAACCATTAACGCAATCCAGTCTGGAACAGTCCCATCACCTCAAAACTTCCCTCTGCCAGTTGTAGCCAGCCTGCCTCCCATCTCCAGTCTGGGCAATGACTGACTGATCTGCTTTCTTGTTAGTTTGGCCATTTCTAAAATGTATATAAACGGAATCTCACAACGTGTAGTCCTTTGGCTTCTTTCACTCAGCATGATGTTTCTGAGGTACATACGTGGTGTTGCATACATCCGTTCCTGGCTTATGACTGGATGGTATTCCACTGCAGCCAGCTGATGTACACTTGGGTTGTTCAAGTCTGTGACTAACATACCGCTACATTTACATATAAGCATTTATGTGGAAATATGTGTTTATTTCTTTTTAATATACTTATTGATTATGCTATTACAGTTGTCCCATTTTTCCTCATCATTCCCCTCCACCCTGCACACCCTCTCCCACCCACATTCTCCCCCTTTAGTTCATGTCCATGTGCCGTAAATTCTTTAACTTCTACATTTCCCACACTATTCTTGCCCTCCCCCTGTCTATTTTCTGCCCGTCTATGCTATTTATTCTCTGTACCTTTTCCCCCTCTCTCCTCCTCCCACTCCCCTGTTGCTAACCCTCCATGTGATCTCCATTTCTGTGTTTATGTTCCTGTTCTAGATGCTTGCTTAGTTTGCTTTTGTTTTAGGTGTGGTTGTTAATATCTGTGAGTTTGCTGTCTTTTTACTGTCCTATTTTTTATCTTCTTTTTCTTAGGTAAGTCCCTTTAACATTTCACATAATAAGGGCTTGGTGATGATGAACTCCTTGAACTTGGCCTTATCTGAGAAACGCTTTATCTTCCCTTCCATTCTAAATGACAGCTTTGCTGGATAGAGCAATCTTGGATGCAGGTCCTTGACTTTCATGACTTGGAATACTTCTTTCCAGCCCCTTCTTGCCTGGAAGGTCTCTTTTGAGAAATCAGCTGACAGTCTGATGGGAACTCCTTTGTAGGTGACTGTCTCATTATCCCTTGCTGCTTCTAGAATTCTCTCCTTCATTTTAATCTTGGCTAATGTAATTATGATGTACCTTGAGGTGTTCCTCCTTGGGTCCAACTTCTTTGGGACTCTCTGAGCTTCCTGGACTTCCTGGAAGTCTATTTCCTTTGCCAGACTGGGGAAGTTCTCCTTTATTATTTGTTCAAATAAGTTTTCCACTTGTTTCTCTTCCTCTTCCCCTTCTGGTACCCCTATAATTCAGATGTTGGGACATTTAAAGATGTCCTGGAAGTTCCTAAGCCTCTCCTCATTTTTTTGAATTCTTGTTTCTTCCTTCTTTTCTGTTTGTTTGTTTCTTTCTTCCTTCTGGTCCACACTGTTGATTTGAGTCCCAGTTTTCCTCCCATCTCTATTGGTTCCCTGTGCATTTTTCTTCATTTCATTTATTGTAGCCTTCATTTTTTCATCTAATTTGTGAGCAAAATCAACCAATTCTGTGAGCATCCTGATAACCAAGGCTTTGAACTGTGCATCTGATAGGTTGGCTATCTCTTCAGTGCTTAGATGAATTGGCTCTGGGGCTTTGATTTGTTCTCCGGCTTGAGCCATTTTTGTTTTTGTTTTTTGTTTTGGTCTAGTCGCGGCTGTTACATAGTGAGGAGTGGAGCCTTAGGTGTTCCCCAGGGCGGGGCAGCCCAGTCGCTGGGTAGTGACGCTGTATGTAGGGGCGGGGTCCGAGAGAGAACAATGGCACTTGCTCTGCTCTCTCTCAGATTCCAGTCCCTTCCGCCGCTTCCCTTTCGCCTGGATTATCTGAGCACCAATGTGGGACCACCTGATTAGCCAGCCGCCTTGCGTGGCCCTCACTGGGTCTGCACAGTTGCCACCCCATGCCCGGGGTCCGCTTGCTGCCGCTTGTGCACCTGGGTCTCCCAGCCGCTGCTGCCTGCGTGCCGGGGTCTGCACCTCCACTTTTTCCTGCCGCAACTCTGCCCCTCTTACTGGTCTGGATAAATAGTTGGTGGACTTCCAAACAGTTCAATTTTCTATGAGTTCTGGTTGTTTTCTTGTTTCTAATTCTTTGTTGTCCTTAATTTTGGTTGTGCAAGGAGGCACAGTGTGTCCACCTATGCCTCCATCTTGGCCACAAGTCCTGTTTATTTCTCTTGGGTAAATTCCACACAGTAGAATTGTTGGATTGTACAGTATATGTATGTTTAACTTTCTAAAAAAACTTCCAAACTTAAATTCTTAAGAAAGACAGTTACATCTCACTTTCAAAGTTGTATTTGTCATGAAATTACCCAATCGAAAATAATAAAGAAAAGTTTGGAGCATCATGTGGCAAAGTTTTTGGACATAGAGTCATGAGCAATAAAAATAACAGAATTAAGGGAGGGAGTATTCTTAAATTCTACCCCATTCCTGCCTAGTCTTCAGCCAGGTGGCCATCTTTAGAACTCTGCTGACAAAGGAAAAGTGCAGAAACACCACTGCCTCTCATTCTTTTCATCTCCCTTTCCTTCCCCACTTCAGCTGAAGGTGCCACTTTCAGATTTCTTTGGCTGAGAAGACTCAGCTAAGCCCTCGGAAGGGCAAAAGCAGAGGACCACGGATGCAGAGGTTTGGTCCATCCTACAGCCACTGGTGGAGCAGGAGGTGCAAGAGGATGCTTCATTGACCGGGCACCTCCAGGGCTTCCAGGGCTCCTTCCACCTGCCTCTGAATACCTGCAAAGTGAGAGGCCAGGATGTCTGTGATCCTATGTCACTGCAGATTATGGATCCCTGGAATTAGAAGAGAAGCTAGTGGTTTGAGAGGGTGCAAGGCCATGGCACCAGAGAAAGAAGAGATTTTTTCTATTGCAGTTCTTTTACTTACAAGTTTTATTACCTTAAGCAAATTATTAGCCTTTATAATGTTCAATTTTTACCCAATAGGCTTGCTGTGGGGCTTAACTGGGATAATGATAAGATGCATGCAATATAAGCTGCTTGATGCTGGGGGCCTTTGTAGGGATCTCAGGAGCCTAGAACAGTACCAGGCACATTATTCCATAAATGCTTATAGAATGACTAAAGTACTTAACATAATACCTCAAGAGATTATTTATTCATTCGCTGATTTAATCTTTTGTTTAATACGTATTGAGCACCTGTTCTGTTTGCCAAGAGCTAAGCCGAGCCACAACACATCAGAGGAGCTGATTAAGACAACAAGGCAAAATAAGACTTTCATCACTTACTGTGATAGTATGAAAAAGAGGTTGCACTAGAGAAAGCACAGATTCTCCCACTGTTCCATCTGCCCCCAGGGAATGAGACCTGTTGGGGCTGCGTGGATCAGCACAGACGTGGAGAGTTGTCTCACTATCAAGAGAGTCCTGGTCAAAAGAGCCCTGCCATTTTACAGGCCAGGCACCAGGGGCTGGGAAGGAGGTAAGAGTGGAGGGGAAAGAGCTAGAGATGAAAAAATATTCAGTACTACGTAGAATTGAGAAAAGTGTCTCCAAGTTTTCTCTCCCCCTTTCCTTAATAGGAAGTCTCACTAGAGAGGCCTGATAGGTCCTCTACTTACAGTCCTAACAAAGAAGCCTCCAAATAGAGATTGCCTGGCTAGGAACACAGATATGTGGGTGTGGGGGGAACACCCAAAAACCAGAATTATCTTCTGGAGGGTGGGCCCCTTGTAGTATAGGTTTCCCTCACTAGGTGAGTGTTCTAGGAACCCATCTGTATCAATGTACCAGCTGGCATTGTTGTGAGAGGCTGCATTGAACATTAGTGAATTTTTTTGAAGACTTTCAATGCGATTGCCCATTTTATGATGAGTGATTTACAAATGCTCCTGCTCACACTGTGCTGAGTGTTCAGCAGATTTGACCAAAAACAGCTCGAAACCCCTGTCCCACCCTCCCTATTCACCCAATCTCACCCCAAGCGACTTTTTTGTTTGTTTGTTTCCCCAATGAAAACAGTTCTCAAAGGGAAACAAAAACAGCAGAAGCACTCAAGGCATCAGAATTGAGTTCAAAAGCCGTTTTGAGCAGCATAAAAAAATGTCTCAATAGGTGTATTGCATCAGGTGGAGAGTACCTTGAAGGTGACTGAAGTCTAAACTGTAAGATATGTAAGAATATCTATGTAAGAATAAATATACAATTTTTTATAAATAAACTGTGGGGCTTGGGGGGTCCCCCCGATATGTGCAAGAGCATGACTAGCCAGGGGTGCCTGAGTCCTTGACTGCAATACTCTTCGTAACTGCAGCGCAGGGCTATGTACCAAGTCAGCTGTGGGGAGGGCAGCTTTCCTCTGTCAGACCTGCCAGGTAGAGCCTTTGTAAATGCCTGTGGTCTGGCCTGAAAAATCACACACAGGCTATTGGTCAGGAGCCAAACTCCTCAATGTTGCTGTTAGAATGGATATAGCCTCTGCCCTCACAGAAGCATGCAAATCATTGAGTAGGCAGGCCATATATAAGTAAACAAATAAATGCATAATTGCAAACTATGACGATGAACATGAAAGTGGGGAAGGGGTGAACCAGTCTCTGGGGAGAGAGAAGAGCCAGATATCCCTGCATTAGCCCGAATGCTAGCACCACCAGAGGGACTCTTGGGGCTGTTGAGCTGAGTATTGAGGGTAAGAAGGAGCCAGCCTCATGAAGGGCAGGGAGGAGGGGTTAGGACAGTAGAGCAAACAAGCTACACAAATATTTATTTGTTCCCTGCTTTGCTGCATCAGGCTTAAACTAATTATAGATGCTGTGCTTAAGGAGGCAATGTGACTTCTGCTGAGGCTCATCTGAACCTGTGTAGTAATCCACAACTTTATAATGTTTTTTCTGATGTGGAAATTGGTGCATCCAGTTGAATTTTATCTGTGGTTATGCAGATCTCAAACACAAATGAATCAGATGTTCCTAGGATCTAAACAATCTTTTGTAAATTAGAATGAACGTCATTGTGTAGCTGTTTATATGGAGAGGACCAAAAGAGTAAGTTTTGCTGAAACTCCTTAGTGTTTGTGACCCTCTCTGAGTATTAAAGACTGGAGATGGTGCAGGAAGCAGTGGTTACTTTCTGCTTTAGGGAGAAAAGATGGGTCAGTGATTGTCATTCTCACGTGGAGAGAGAGGGCTCTGGGAGATGCCCTTATTCCTCAGCCTGTCCCCTGTAGTCATTGACAAAGTTCACTGTCAAGAATGAGCTGCCTCTCTCAGTAATTGTGAAACGCTATCTCCACATCACAAAAAAGCAACTAGCAGTTATTGGAAATCTTGCTTTAGTGAAAGACTATCTATCTTCAATAAAGAACAAACTGACAATGACCAAAGGGGAAGAGGGTGAGGGATAACAGGGGAAAGAAGAACAAAGGTCAAGTCAAGGAACATGTAAGAGGACTCATGGACAAGGACAATGGCAACGGCCAGGTTGAGGGGGGACAGGGCAGGGGAGAGCAAGGGAGGAAAATGGGGACAACTGTAGTTGAACAACAATAAAAAATTTCAAAACCCACTCCTTTTCACGATCATTGTTTACAATTGGTTCAAACGAGCCAATCCATTTTACAAAGCCCTAATATTATCCACCTAATTTTTCACAAACTTTGTTTTTAGAGTTCTTTTGAACAAGGTTGGGTTGAGGTACTGATTTATAATCTGTTAAAAAAAGGAGAAAATTATGCTGCGGAAGCAGAACAGACTTGGGAAGGAGGCAGACGGGAGTTTTAATCCTGACTCCGCCCCTTCCCAGCTGTGTGCCTTGGGCCAGCTTCCTCGAAGCCCTGACCTTCAGTTCCTTCACTGGATTCTAACATCTCACAGGGATGTTGTGAAGATGGAAAAAAAAATATTTAGAGTTACTGGCATGTCATGTGTGCTTAGTAAAATAAAGGTAGCTGTTATTACGCATAAAGTAGGTTGCTGATTGCCATAGCTGGGACTCAAAGCATACTAAATGCACCACACTTTAAAACTGGAAACATCAAATTGAGTTTTGGTGAGTCTAGAAGATGAGTTTCTAGAACTTTATTCAACTCTCTTTCCCTAGATTTGTGATTGGGAGAATACAGCTTGGAAAAAGAAAAATTCATTCAAAAGCCCGTAGATGCCTTTATTGAGTATACAGGGTAGGGCTGGAAGCTGGGGGTGACTCTGTAAGGTGGGGGTCATTGCAGGCATTGGAGGGTCCAATGAAAGCACAAATGATACAGTTCCCTTTCTGTCCCCCTGAGAAGATGGCCACTTTAGAGCCTTCCTCTGTCTCAGTTGGAGACATGAACTGCTAGAAAGGAATTGCGGCAGAGCCCTGAAGAGTACAGACATTAATTAAACTGGTGTCAGAATCAAACTCTGCCTTCGTTTGTGTTCTGACTGGGGTAAGTTGCTCACCCAATCCATGTCTCAACCTCCTTATTGGTAAAAAAGGATTTGAGATGATAATGTTTTCTGTCTTAAGAGTATTGTTTTGAGAATTAAGTTAGGTAATAGATATACTTAAAATGGTATCAGGCCACAGGTAAGTGCTATTGTTATCATCAAAAATTCCCCTTCAAAGTCAATCCTAAAATATTCTTCCCTATTGCAGTTTTTAAATATGAAGTTTCAGTGGGGACATGACTACCTGCCATAACTCGCCTTTAGTTAGGAAGTTTTAATGTCAGACCATCCTATGTGGTTACTTTAAGCCTCAGGCTTTCCCTGAATCTGTCAGTTTCAATATGTGACCCCTTTTTGGTCCATGGATATTTTAAAGAATCTCCATCACAATTCATGCAAACAAGAAATAGCAATTATGTTTGGCAAATAACAGATCCCGTAAGCAGCTGGGAGGGCTGCTGTCCTGGTTCTCAGGAGGGTAGGGAGGTGGCTGGTCCACATTTCCTCCACATACAGCCATGGAGGTGGATGGGTTAATTATTGTAAACCACCTGGCCATTTAAATCCAATTTGAAATAGTCTGGATGTTTATAAAACTTTGGTTTTTAAATTGTCTCTGAAAAAGTGGTATCTCGATTTTAAAAATTCCCCTGAGCTTTGTGACTCATATCATCAGAAATCTGACCTTTCCATGGAAAGGGAAAAATCTAAGTTGTTACCTTGACAACAAAAGGTAGGCAGGATGCTTTGAGCTCTGGTGTTTCTGCTATAAATAATCCATCTTTGGCTGGACACCAGCCAGAAAATTATTACCATGAGCGTGGAGCTGAGTTGGCTGTGAGGACAGTCTGCATTTTAGGAGATTGCTTTAATTACTGTTTTTAAGAGTCTTTCCCAACGATACTTCTATAGCAATTAACCAATAAATTAGTAAGAAGGAATGAATTCAATTTCTAAAAATGGGAATTTATAGAAATAAAGATTGATAATGTACTTTTATCTTGGAGCTTTCTCTGTTCTTATATCATTGTCTAAATTCTGTTGTTTGCTCTTGGAATATTTATTCTTTGGTTCCCCAACAACCTATAAAACAGAACAAAGAGAAGCTAAGAAAGACCTTTGGTCCTTCAGCCGTAATTTGCATGTTACCTGCATGATAGCAGGAAAGGAATAACAATAAAGTTGAATGGCTCTTTAAGACATTGTGGATTACTAAAACAGAAAAGACAGTAAGTCCTCTTTTGGTTGAAAGTGACATAAGATGACTAAATTAAAAAAAAAAAAACAGCTGTACTCATTGATGGGTTTAAGATTTGTGGCTGATTATATTTTTGCTTGCTGACGTAAATTAGTCTTCTGGGAAGTCCAAGTTACTTCCCAATAGGCTCTAACAGTCTGTGAGTCAGAGTAGGTGCTGCTGATAATGAGCCTCACAGCATTTATAGCACGGCAAATAAAAAAATTGAGGGGCACGTCCACCTAATGGCGTTTAGAAACAGTGCATAAAAATAGAGCCTCTGCTACAGTAGATTCTAGCTGCTTTTCAGCAAATATACTTAACATCCAAAGAAGTTCCAAAGTTACCTTGCATTTGGATAAGATTCTCCTTGACTATTAATGCTTCTTCTTATTGTTGCAGTGGGGTCAGAATGGGCACCTTCAGACTCATGTTAGCAAAAGAGGATAACTTGATTTATTTTTTCCAGCTGAAGCTTATTTTTTTTTTTTCTTAAATTTCTGCTCTGGATGATTGCAGAGGGACTACTCTAGACTGAGACACTTAAAAGACAACAACCAAATGCAGCAGCCTTGATTAAATCCCATTTCAAACAAGCCAACTGGAAATGGCAATTTGAAACAATCAAATAGGCTGTGTATTAGATATAATCCATGAAATAATTGTTAGTTGCTTAAGGTGTGATAATAGCATTGTGGTCATATTAGGAATTGGCTGTGTGACACGTGTACTAAAATCCATACAAGCAAAATGACGTGCTGTCTAGGATTTGCTATAAAATATTTTTTCAAAAAAGAGGCTTAGGTTATAGAGGAAACACGAGTGACAAAAATCTATATTAAGAGTGATAGATATGTGGGGGTTTATTATATTATTCTATTTTTGTGTTTGTTTGAAAATGTTCATAATTAAAAAAAAAAAAAAAACTTTTCTAACCTAGAACAGTCTTTCCTCTTTTCCAAGACAGAGCCTTGTAAGGACACACTAGTACACACTCTTGTAGGGGAGGGTCATGTGGAGTCAGGCCCTGATGGTGTTATCTCTGGGTCTTCCATGGGTTTATCTCTGAAGAAGTCTATAACATATGTAATCGATCCAGGTTAGCACACCATGGTTGGGGCCCCATGGTTTCCTCTCTCCCGTTAGTCTCTCATCTGTGCTTTTGTTGGTGCTGCTGGTGTCTTGAGGCCTGGCTATGAGTCCCAGTCCATCCCTGGCTTGTGCAGTCTATGCTGTGGCTCTCCACTGCCGAGGCATGCTAGCCCTTCCTCAGAGACCCCTCTAGTCTGGTGAGTTCACCAGCCGATACCTTCAGCTGTCTCCACATGCCACTCCCTTCCCCTAGGTGTGTAGAAACTTCTAGATTCTTTTACACTCCAGGGGAAAGCCACGGAGAATCCATGGAGTAGAGGGAATATTCCACACAATCTTTCTCAGCCAGTTTTATTCTCCTCCCAGTGCCTTGTTGGATATAGTGGGTAGTGCTCACGTCTGGGCTCTTCTGAGAAGCATGCAGTCTTTCCAGAATGGGCCTTAAAAAGGGCACATCAACACTGTTGTTCTGAAACCAGCCCAGACTTATCTGAGTACTTCTTCTCTGTCCCCTGGGCTTGGCCCTCAGAGTGGCAGGGAACCTCTTCTCCTTCAGCCCCTCCCCTCCTCTTTCTTTTCCTCCTGGCCTGGTGACCTGGTGCAGAAAGGCTTTCCAACATGGAATGGCACTTACAACCACGTGAAACTATCTCTTTTGAGTGTGTGCTCATTGTCTGTTTTCCTCACAAGAATGAAAGCTTGGCAAAGGCAGGGATCTCGTCTGTTTTGTTTACTGCTGTCTCTACAGCACCTAAAGCAGTGTTTGGTGCACATTAGGTGCTCAGTAAGTACATATTAAATAAATAATCAATAAATAATCATTGTGTATAGTTTCCCATAGCACTTATTTTGCAAATAATATGTGAATCAGTGTAAATGCATAATCAATGTCAATAACTTCCACTTGCCTGATGAAAATGAACTTGAATACTTAGTAAGTGCTGATTCCTGATTCTTTCCCTGTGATTCTGATTTTGTATGTCTAGAGTGGAGATTAGTAATCTGCATATTTTAAAAGTGCCTCCCACCCCCAAGGAAACTGCTCTCATTGGGCAGCTTTGGAAAGCACAGCTCTAGAACACATTCTCTACAGGATAGGTACTGTACCTGGTTTTAGTCCTCAGAAAGATCTAGACCTTTTTGCCTTTGTGCAGAATGAATGAATGGCAGACATAGTATGAATACATGCTGTTCTCTTTTCAACGCAGTATTCTTTTTTCAACTACTAGACTGAACTTTCCTATATAGGCTGTAGGGGTTAATTAACAAAAACCATCATTTGATTTTCTAGCGTTATACTATATTTCAAGCCTTATGGGTAGATTGCAGTTTTATTTTTTATTACCTCATTAATAATAAGGGACACAAAATATAGCCTATCTGCAGAAAAGAAAGTAAGGTTTTATTACTTGAGGAAGTGGCCCACGCTCAGAGTCACAGGTTAGCCTAGTGCTCAAAGACCTGGCACTGTGGGGGCTTCCAGGAGACAAGTCATATTGGTGGGAGGGAATCATCAACCATAGTGACTGAGGGAGTTCGGGTCATGGTCAGGGTGGGGGTCTCCACTGATTGGTTGGCGCCAGGGTAGGGGCAGCAGATCAGCGCATCTCTCCTGATGTTGGTCATGGCATCGGTTCATCTGGTTCCACAGCTTTTCTGGGCTTGGAATTGAAACACAGCTGAGGCCTAGATGTTCTCTCTAGTTGGACTGAAACTCTTTCTCTGTGGTCGGCAGACACAAGGCTTTGTTTCTAAGATTATTTAATGCTGACCAGAACCTCATTGTCCTGAGAGCTTAATGATTAAGGGGGTGCTCGTGCACAGGAGAGGGAAGCAGGTGACTCAGGTGCCAGATGAGGCCAGAGTGAATCAAAAGAAGAGAAAGGAGAAAAGTTCATGTTAAAGAAATGAAATTTCTATGCAGTTACAATGTCATCAACATAAACTAAATTTGTTTTCAGTTTTGCTCTGAAATCATTTAGGAGATAAGTAGTCAGACAAAAGCTATAATTTTTCAGTGATCATTTATACTTCTGTGCTTAAGACCTAAATGCTCAGACTCTGTTAGCAGGGAGGCATCCTGGAACCACAGAGCAGGCGCTGGACGGGGGGCAGAAAGTCTGGGCCGCATCCTGACTCACTCATCTAATTGGTTGTATGACCTTGTTCAAATCATGTGGCCTCTTTGGGCCTGGTTATTTTCCTCCAGGGTTAAAAAATTGTGTCAGTTAAATTAGCTGATTTGGGGGATTTATTTCAGTTTTTGCCTACTGTAGTTTCTTCATTCCTAGGCAAGGCACTGCTCTAGGCATTGGGGTGACCAGTGTGGACCAGAGACAAATGCCTGCCCTTGGGGAACAGATATTCTAGTGGGAGGAGACACGATATAAAGGAAAGAGGCTAAAACAGGAAAATAGATGATACATAGGTAGGTAGATAGATAGATATGGAGAAAACCAGTGGGGGTAGCAATAATAAAGAGATTGGACAGAAAAATCTCCATGGAGATTTCTGAGTAAAGACATATTGGCCTTTGACAACACCAAATTCCATGGTCAAATTCATCAGGTAAGGCTGTGGCCAGAAGCAGAAAATAAAACCCCTTCTTAGTTTCTGGTGGTGGCCAACAGTTCCTGCCAATCCTTCACCTGCAGCTGTGTGACTCCAGTCTGAGCCTTACACAGTCTTCTCCTTCGTGGGCCTGTGTCCCTTCTTTTCTTCTTAGAAGGACACCAGTCATGTTGAACAAAGGCTCATCCTACAGTTGACCTCCTCTTAACTAATTACAACTGTCACGACTCTCTTTCCAAATAAGGTCACATTCTAAAAGATTGGGGGTTTGGACTTCAACATATATTTTGCGGGGGGGGGGACACACAATTTAACTCAACTTGCCACAACTATCATTCATTGTGTATTAATTCTTTGTATGTCAATAAATCATATACGTGGTTCACAGGTTATTCATTTGTGAGCTTGGGGCCAGAGATGAAGGACCCACCAAAAGGGCCATCTGAGAGAGCAGCCATGCCTCTCTCTGTCCACCTCTGTGCCCCAGCATTTAGTGCAATGCCTGCCTAAGTCTCTGCTGAAATAGTAAGTGAATGACTAAATGTGAATGAATGAATGGTGATTTTCTCTTATGTACCCAAATATCTGGAAAAGTATTCTGTTACCAGAGGGAGAGTATAACCTCACTTTCAGTTAAGCAAAACTATACTCAATATGCAGTATGTTCTGCAGGTTTCTACCCAGATTTGAGCAGAGCTATATAAAATAGTAGCCCCCACTGCTCACCTTAACACTCCCCCCTTCCTCCCTCTGCCTGGGAATTCTCTGGGTCATGAGACTGGGCCTTGTGTCTGTAATGCTGCCCAGCCATCCTCTTCTGATTTTTGCTCATTCTTAAGTGCCAGTCTTTCTTTTTTTGCAACGGAGATTTCCCAACACCCAATCTTCTTTCCATAAGGCAATTTGCCCAGCTGATAAAGAACATTTTTCAGCCTAGTTCATTGACAGGAGTGGAATTAGCTGTGGGCAGCAGTCTCTGGGCAAGGTTTCTGGACAGCTCTTCATGCCCTACTCAACCCCTTTGATCACACCACAGTCTTCCTACACTTTGGCTCCTGGAGCATTTCCTGGAAGTGTGTTCAGTCACCAGTTCAGAATCTTCTGGCACTTAATCTGCAGCCTCCACAAAGACCATCAGCTCACGCCATCTGAGACCTGCTCCTCTGGAGCAAGCTTCACTGCTTTCCTACTCTTGGTACCTGGGCCCTGGCTGGAGGCAGGAGGCCTCCCTGGATGGTGACCAGCCCTCCCACTAATTCTGGCATTCTACCTGTGCACTCCCCGTCCTGCCCTAGGACTAAGTCAGCTTCTTAAAGTTCTGAAATAGATGACACAAAGGTTCATAGTCCCCCTTCCTCCAACATCTTCTGTAGGAAATCTCCCATGCATGGAATCACACTAAGGAGACTTCCTATTAAAGCATAGCTCCGGATTTCCGCTGAGACATTATCCATTCTCTGATTTTACAGCCCCACAGGGCAAATTTCAGTGCTTGATCACACCTGTCCCCTTCATGTTCCTCTTCAGGGGAGAGCACACCAAGTACACGTACAGCTCAGACTGGGCCTGCCATAGTGGGTCTGCATGGTACAGCGGTCCTGGCTTATTTCATCTCGAGTAGCCAGTTCCTTTACTGCAGATCACCAATGCCACTCCCTCCCGTGTCTGTTAGGTGTAATCTAATACAAGAATGAATCCAAATTTATTCATAGGTGATCACAGACATGCAAAGTGTTCAGAAGGTGGCTCAAGTATTCATTTATTATTCCCACTGAGGGTTCTTTTTAGACAATACAGAAATTAATAAGGCTTTGCTCCGGGAAGTCCTTTTTCCCTTTGCACTCTCCGCCCTGTCCTCAGGGCATCTGTGGCCAAGGCCAACAAGGCAGGCCCCTGTTTCTAGCCCCAGAAAAGCAAAGATAAATTTTTAAATCCTTCAATGTCCAGCACCTATATAAGACAAACAAAACTCTCTTTGCTAATATTGATCTCTTTTCATAACATAACTTCAGTGGCTGCGTGTTTTCGAAGGTATCCCCTCCCCTTCAAGGGCAAGAATAGGGAGGAATCATGAAACTGAAGGTGATGGCAGGCTCCATCCTACTACTAAAGAGAATAACCAATAGATTTTAATTTTATAATAATAATGAAGCAAAATCAGAAAATTATTTTTTTTAATTTTAGGAAAAATAGGATTGGAGTAAACAGGAATGGAAAAGTCCAAAGGTTTTCTAACAAACATCCTTTTTTCCTTTAACCTTTCTCTACGTAGTTATTGTTTCAAAAATAAATATTTTCCAAAGTATACAGGCAAATAGACAAGCAAATAAACCTCAGTAGACACCCAGGACTATTGATAATGAAACTGTGCTAGTGAGCCATGCTCCTCAGCAGAGCCACCGAGTTGTAAAAGAATCATCTGCGCAGAAAGAAGCCTCACCTAACATGGTAAACAGGCATTTCAGGGGTGTGGGAGAGGAAGAGTCTTGTCTATATTCTTTCTACAAAAGCAATTCTTTTTCTTCATATAGAGACTGTTGCAAGGGGCATACAAATGCTGTGAACCGAAATGGAAACATCAATATGTTGCTTCTGCTGAAAACACCTCTGCCCAGCTCGGCAGTCTCCCACACTCCTGAATCACTTGAATCTTTGAGTTACATGAAAATAACAGATGAGATTTGTTCTGAATAACTCCTTATATTTTTTAGCTTGTTGGTTTTTTTTTTTTTTTCTCTTGCTATGAGGCAAAGAGATAAGTTGACCTGGTACCTTTTAACATCCATTCTCATTTCTGAGGCAAAATTGGGAGAGTGCAGAAGTCTACACACCAGTGAATTTCTTACTGCGGTGGAAGGTGTTTGCAATGGCAGGGTGATATGCTCCGAACCATGCAGTTGCTTGAAAAATACATATAACTCACTCCCACCCATTGGCCCAAACAGGTTTTCCCTCTTTGGTGAAAATGTTGGGCAACAACCTAAGTGAGAAGAATGCATATAATTCAAGTCAGTCAGCCGGAGTTCAAGACTTGACCAGTTGCTTGGCTCTCAATCACATCTACGCATAATCAGCTCTAAAGGAAACACACTTTTATTTCCAATCTGCATTTATAACTGGGAAATGAAGTGTGATTACCATCTTCACGGTGAACTTGGGTGCCCCTAGGGAAAATGCCCATCTCTACTATACGTATAGAACCACAGACATTCAATCTGGGAGGAGCCACCGCAATCATTTCATTCAGCCCCTGAACAATGTGAAGAAAATTGGGACTTGGGCACTAGCCATCTCATGTGCCAGGAAACCCCTCAGTCCCGAGACTGCTGGTCTTAGTAAGATTAGATCTGGAGTTCAGGTCTTCCGGTAACTGATTCAGTGAGGTTCGTCCCACACAAACCTCACACTTCTGTTTTTACTGAGACAGTAGCTGATCTACCATTAAAGACAAATTGAAAATAAATTTAAATGCTAATTATACATTCCTTACATATTTCAGGGATAGAATGAAAATTATGGTTTTGGTTTTTCCTGTACATTTTTTTTAGAGGTTTATTCCCATAAGAGACATGCCTAAATATTATTTCACATCATTTTCTCTGCTGTCTCTCCTTTCTTTTTATTCCTGGAAAGATGCATATTTGTGTTGCTATACATGGCTTACACTGATAAACGAATCAGTAGATATTTCAAGTAAACAAACAAAATGAATTTGAGAGGTTATAAGTGTTTGCAAGTGTCACCGTGGAGACCAGAGAATGGATCGTCACCATGGAGACTTGCATAACACTGCCGGGATGATTTTCATGTGGAATCAGATATAGAGGAGATTTGGGAAGGAGGATGTATAAATGGAGCTGGTAATGAGGATGGCTGGAGGGAGTTGTGTAAAATGGCTGGGGACATTAAAACAAGTTCACAGTCTAAAATGTTTCTGCGCTCATCATTGCTCCATCAATGATTACGAAAAAACCTCAGGGAAAACCCCAAAGTGTAGAGTGTGAGAAGGCTGTATTTTATCAGCTACTAAAATATTGCAGGAGTGAAGGTGATTTCTATACACTCTTTTATTTCTTTGTTCACACCGGCTATCTGTCACTGCCATTGTAACAAGTTTTATAGGGTCACGATGTGATAAGAATGACAGCTAGTCTTTATTGACTTGTCATGTGGCAAGGACTGTGGTAGGCCCTTTATTCTTATTAGTACATTGAATCTGAACACTTATAAGGAAATAAAAATATTCTCATTTTACCAATGAAGAAACCGAGGCACAGAGAAGTTTAGTATCCTACCCAAGGTCACACAGCTAGAAAACGAGGAAGCCAGGATTCATATCAGTCTGGTGGCAGAGCCTATGTTCTTAAATATTGTACTCTGATGAGAAGATGAGGTTTTTGTTTTGAGGTACTTAAAATCTAAATAAGGAAATAAACATAAAATTAAAGGGTAATGCTAGGTATCAGTATGTATTTCTAGTACATGTACTCATTTTATCTAGTATTTAATTGTAGGTTAATATCTACATGAATCTTATCCCTTTACTCTCTCTCTTCTACAGATATTATAGCACTGGGGTTCTCAGTTTCAAAGAACAGAATCCACATTAGCAAGCTAAAGGCGAAGAGAATTCTATTAAAGGGTATCAGTTTGGCCATGGGATAGAACAGTCAGAGTGTCACACTTGAAAACTACAGAACCCAAATTACAACCAGTTCCCACTTCAGTGTATACCACACACCTGTCATTAGACATTTACATCAAATCTACCTTAAGCTGTACACATTTAAGCTTTCAGGTGGATTGTATCAAAGGTCAGGGGTGTCCAACATTTTGGCATCGCTGGGCCACACTGGAGGAAGAGTTGTCTTGGCCACACATTAAATACGCAAACGCTAATGAAAACTGATGAGCAAAAGAAAGGTTTTAAGTAAATTTATGATTCTGTATCCCAGGCCACATGCCGCTCAGTGGGCTGTGGGTTGGACACCCCTGGTTAGACTCGGCTGGCATAACGCTGACTTCTCTTTCTAAACTCTGATTCCTCACAGGGCACCTGTGGACAGCGTCCCATGGCCGGGCTGTTAGAATTGTTACAAAGCTCTAGATAAGGGACTCCTAGTGATTTCAGGAAGCTTTGTGTTGAGCTAGCCAACCATTCTTGAGAAACTTTGTCCAACAGCAGGGTCAACAGAATTTATTGTCTTCTGAAAAAACTGCTGTGTATATCAATAATCTTCAAATCTTGTGGAAGATTCCTTTACCAATTATTGATATGCACCAAGAGACTCTACCTTGGCTTTCTGTTAAGTACTTAGTAAACAGTAAACTATGCAGGACCTTCTTTTTTTGAGGGGAAGTAAAGGACAGTGTAAAGTGCAGTGGATTTGTATTAAGAAAAAAGTTGTTCTGAATATTAAATTGGAAAATATGGGGGCACGCCTGGCCCCCCGCAGACATCTGTAAGTGGGCGTTCACGTCCTCCACCACATCTAACCTCACAGCCCCTCTGATCATGAACAGAATTCCAGGCTAGTCTTCTATAAACTAGACTGGGCGCAGTGAGTTTGTTTTAAACCCTTTCGATACTGTCAGTTACATAAGGAGGTTATTTTCCATTTTCGTTGATTGAAAGTTTATAACTGTATTTGTGACATTTATGACCCAACTTTATCTAGCAAGTACATAGACTTTTATGGCATGATTTTTAATATACTGCACACCTGGCTTCATCTTATTTTCTAATCCTCTCTTCTCTTTCTCCCTTTAAAAGGGAGAAATACTTTTTTTAAAAAAACTATTTGTATTTTATCTCACTGTGTTATACACATTTGTCATAATTAAATCCATTTTTTGTTGAAAAAGTGGCAAAACCACTTGCCACTGTGCTTTTGGAAGAGGAACAGATCATTGAATCGCTTGTGCCACTCACACTGAAGGTAACAGGACAGCCTATCAATAATTCAAGTCATGTTTCATTCTCACTGTTGTTGACAGGCTCTCCTCCCCCATCCTGAAAAGGTAGCTAAGCCTTTTGTTTCCATGGGCAGGCTCTTGTGTTATGGGGCCAAAAGCAGAAGTTGCCAGGTACCTGGTAAGTAAACCAAGCCTCAACTTTGGTTTTCAAGGCATAAGCTCATAAAAGCAATGGTAGCAAAATATTTGAAAGAGAAAGGAGACTCTAAAGTTTGGAGAAAGTCAAATTGGATCAATTTGAAGGAGAGAGAGGCTTTATGGCTCCTTTAGGATGAAGGGGTCAGGGTTTGGATGCCCAGACAGGGAGTGTGGACGAGCACCATGCTCATTCATAGAGTTTTGGGGTGCACATGCACCCTACATGACAGTGACGGTGTGTTGTGACTCAGGCAGCTGGAGGTAGGCACGGAAGCACTTCCCAACCTTGGAAATGTTGCCTATGCCCAAGCTGCCCACCACCCAGAAAGCATAACCAAGATGAACCCAACAGCAGGGTGCCCTTCCCCTGTATTCTGGATGTATAGGTCAACTGAAACTGTCATCTAACCCCAAAGAAATAGCGGCAGCTCCCCCAAATGAGACCAACAATAAATTTTCTTCCACCCCAGGCAGATATAAACTTGGAGAGAATCTTCTTATTTTTCAACATGGTGGGTTTTAAGCCCAAGTGTTGTGGTAACATTTATTCTTGCTACAAAGGGTAGGGCTGGAATAAAAATCCAGGCCTCCAGGGTATTAATCTCGTAGTGTTCTTGCATAGCTCTGCTACCTCTGAGGGCCCAGGATAGAATTAAGTGAAACAATATTGATCACTGGAGAGTGATTCATCCTAATTTCTCATCTTGCTTCCTTGGCTCATCATTTGTTGTTTTCCCACATTGATTTAATCCCACATGGTCACTTTTTAGGCTATAAACTCCTTGAGGTCAGGTGTTTGGTCTATTCTACAACACGGACTGCAGGTGTGTTACCTTGCTCAAACAGCTTTCATCTCATTGAGCCTTCATCAGATCACCACAGCTGCTGAAATTTCTTAGCCAAGATTTTTCTCTTTGAGCTGGATCATTCAGAAATCAGACCCAGAGAGGAGCTCTCTCTCTGACAAAGCTGTGGGTGGTGGTGGGATACTCACCATGGTCCTTTCCCTGAGTCCGGGTGCTTGTTATAGATTTAAATGCCAGAACCAAGTCTCCAAGGGAAACCCAAGATGTTTTGACCAGTGATACTGATGATTTGGTAGATAATGTTCTTTTTCTGAACTTCAGATGAAAGCAGTGGGTTATGAGGAACCATTCTTCAGCTGAGTCATAAAGACAAATTCTTTCTCTCTTGCAGTTAAAAATTCATGAAGCATTTTCAAAAGGCTCTTGAGAATCAGGCTTGATTACATTCTTTCCTTTTCCTTACTTAAATAGGATCTATAAAATTATGGTTTTGGAGGTATTCACTTTTAATGAATTTTAATCTGGTGTTTTTAGTTAGTGGAGAATAAATCTTAAGCCTGGTAACCACTTAGTTAAACTAAAGAAAAATATAAGCAATATAGTGAACCATGTAACAAAACAAAATATAAATGTATTACTGTGCTTTGCTACAAAGACTGGCAGGCTTTGAAAATTGGCATGCCAAGGTTGTCTCTCTCCCCAGGGTGGGTGAACCAAACTGCTAACATTGAGGCTGCAGACATTTGTAAGCTACTGCTTTTTCCTGCCCAGAGGTAGTTCTTTCCATCAGAGGGAACGCTGGTTCTGGGGTGGGGTGGCCATTGATTCCTCACATGAAAACTGGTCTGTGCCTCCTAACCAGCCTGCATGCCACAGATGGCTGGTGCCTGCATTATCGCCTCATAAGCAACTCGTAAATGGGTTTCAAATAGCAGGTTTTGCCACCACAGTGTTCTCTGAGATGCCATTACTTTGCTTTTAGAAACATAAAAATGCATCAGAATATTTCCCTCTGGTGAATATTTGGAGGAAGTCAGGACCTTAGAGAACTTGCTTTTTCAGGATTGATGATGTCACATGACTTGCTGCCCTCTTGTAGTTAAAAGTTCATGACACATTTTCAAAAGGCTCTTGAGACACAACACTAGACCTCCTTCCCCCAAGTTGCTCAGCTCCTTGACCCTGATCTCAGAGTGTCTAACCTGTGGGGAATCCTGTGGAGGGTCTAACCTTGTCACTGTCCCCTAGTCGCATGGAGAAGTTCAATAAATCTCTTTGATCTATTTTTCTTTTTTTGTGCAGCAATTACTACTCTCCTCACAGCAGGCTCCCGGGTGGTAAAAGGCAAATGTTAGTACTCTCCAGAAAACCTAGAACTGTTTTCCAAAATAATAATTACAGTAATAGCAACAATGATGGTAATGATGGTGATAATGCCACCTTCCTTCTGAAACCTCTTTTAGAAAAGCAAGGATGCTTTTCTCCCCCAGAAGTCCTGAGAAATCATCCCAAGTCTTATTAAATTAAGTTAGATTACAAACCTACCCTAGACCAATACCCATGGCCAGGGGGTGGGACTACGTTGGTTTGCTTAGGCCTCAGCCAGGTCCCCCCACCTCTGGGGGGATATTGAGCCAAGGGTTGTAAGCTTCACCCAAAGTATGAAGGCCTTGTAGGGGTGGGTACTCAAAACCAAACAAGAAGGAGGCATTTCAAGAGAAGGATAAATGGCAGGAAGATAGCCGCAATGTCCACAGCAACTAACACTATTTATTTAGCACTATTTTGTTACTGTCAGTGTTTAGTTAGATATTGAGAAGGGGAGTAAAAGAAACTAGACATTTAGCTTAATAAACTGGAAGGCAGGAGCCTGTTTGCTCCACAAGGAAGCTACAGCTTTTCACACTCCAGGGGATCATAGCTTTGCTTCACCAGGGAGACAAACACTCCTTCCTTCCCCACTCCGGTACTGGATTGTTTGGGGGCGCAGGAGGAGGTGCTGGACCATAGAGGTCTGTCACTAACAGGGGATGGGCCCTATCCAAAGTCCGCAAAAACTTGGGAAGTTGGTTGGTCATTTTGAGGAAGCACCTGGTCTGTCCCAGACCCAAGCTCCTGGTCATATCCCTAGGGGAACAAAGAAGCGCGCGCTCTCTCTCTTGCTTGTGAGCCATACACATGTGGTGCATGCACCTGTTTTCTCCATGGCCACGTGGCCTTAGCAACCATGTGGCTCACAGCCTCCAGTAGGGAGCCTGAATACCGAAGCACAGCAAGGGACTGCAGCTGGAAACATACGCTAAGCTAGCTGGATGCTGGACTGGACTGGACTTTAATATGGAGCATAAACTCTGGACAGTGGCCTTCATCCTGTCCCTACTGAAGACAAGATTGGACTTTTTCCTTGGTGAGACAGACAGAGACAGGACATTGGGACCTCAGGAGGGGAGCCTTCTTAATCGTACATCATCAGTACACCATACCACAGAGCCTCCAGTGTGGGTCTCAGGAAATTTTTTTCCTTGAGACACTGCAAGAACCCCACTTCCTGATAGCAATATTTTTAAATTTTTTATTGTTGTCCAATCACTGTTGTCCCCATTTTCCCCCATTGTGCTCCCCTGCCATGCCCATCCCCCTTCCCACATTCAATCCTCCCCTCCTACCCCATTGTCTTTTGTCCATGGGTCCTTTATACATGTTCCTTGACTTGTCATTCCACTCCTCTCTCCCCCCTGCCCCTCTGGTCACTGTCAGTTTGTTTTTTTATATTTCCACAGTTCTAGGAACTTTTTCATTTAATCCTCAGAAAAAGTCTGCAGAAAGAAGTTTCAATTTTATGCACCCTTTCAGATGAGAAAATTGAAACTCAGAGAAGCTAAGTAACTTGGTAAAGTCACACAGCCAGAAAGTGGCAGAGCTGATATTTAAATCTGGGAGGTCTAGCTCAAACTTATTCATTATCCTTATAAGGAAGCAGTTCTAAGTTTAGCCAGAGCTCACTGAGTGCGGCAGGTTTCATTCTGGGCTTAGAAGACAGACAAAGCTGTAGAGCCCAATTTAATTAGCACAACTTCCTCTTCACCTGTGGTTCTGGCAATAGTCACCTCTCCAGGCAACTATGGACACCCTCCACTGGGCCCCTCCTACTTTCCTTTACACCTCCCCTGAGAGCAGAGGAAGGCTTTACAAGGTCAATGATTTCCTGTGAAGAACATCCCCACAGGATAGGAGCAGTCTGCAGGAGACTAGTGCAATTCCCTCAAATGTTTTACTGGTGAGAGGGATAGAACAGATGCTCTCCCCTAGCAGTAGGCTTCACTTGGATGTGATGGGACAAGCTCTTATTACTACACAGAAATAGTTCTTATTGCTACACCAGTTATGTACTCCAATTCAAAAATGGGTAAATGATAATTTCTAAGAAGTTTTCTATTAAAACCATGAATTATAGCATTTAAGGTAGTCTTTTTCTATGATAGCTAATAGCATTTATAAGGTTAGCCCAAGTGATTATTTCTAGTAGCAAGTGATAATAGAAGGCTTGTGTGGCTCGTGATCACTAGACTGGGCAAAATATCACGTCCACAGTCATTAATAACATCTTATTCCATCAGTATTCAGGGCTGAGTTCTCGGGAGAACCAGTTTTGTGTTTCTGTTCCTCTCCCGAAGAAGTGGGTGTTGGGACTCAAGCCAAGAATCTGTAGCAAAACAATTGACATATCCCTGATGAATACAGCTCCTCCTGACAGTGAGATCCTCTAGATTTGTCTGATCCATTCCATGACATTTTATTTGGCAGGTTGAAAGAAGTGAAATATAGAGAGTTGTATGGGTTTAGCAGGAAAGTCTTGCCTCTTTATTGTTCCTACGTTCTCAGGTGGTGTCATGATTCATAACTCATTCTGAACTGAACATTTGTGGCCCTTATCAGATAAACCACATTAATTTCATAAAGTTGGGTCAAGTCAGAACAAAAGGAAAAAACTGACAGAAAAGTTATTTGGAGGTATAAACCTAAAGTGATTAAACAGTACTTCAGGAAATTATATATGCCAGTTAAAAGGCATCCATATTTTCCAGACTAAACCATGTTCATAAGTATTATAATCATATATTTTAATCAAGCCATGTTTTCAGGTTTGAATTACATTTAAAAATTAAGTAAGAAATATGATAGGCTATTACAGTATTTTTGAGGTCCTTTAAGGCAATTTTAAGATGGTGATAAACAAGAAAGCTTTTTGAGATTTCAGTAATTATTTTAAATGCTATCTACACAAATTTGTTAATTTTCTCCTATTACTCGACACTATGTTAGTATTGGAAAAGCAATGATGAATAATGATAGCACAGTTTCCAATAGTAGGGGGCCTTCCCACTTAATAATAAAGAGAAAAAATAAACACAAAAAAAAATTGAACTTGAAAATTTCTATGAGGTTTTATAACTGAGTGCCAAGAGTTAGAGCAACAGTGTGGGAAGTAGGATAATTATGGAAGGCTTCTCTAACAAGATACCTAAGTATGAGAAGAGACTAGTCAGGCAGATAGAGAAGAAAACATTATTCTGGGAAGAGAAAATAGGATGTCAAAATGCCATGCAGAGGGAAGGAGCCCTTAACTGAGATAGGGAGCCCTGAGGAGGGGAAAGAAGTTGGAAAGGGAGAAATACTGGGAATCAAAATTTGAAGTAACATGAAACATTGGAGGTTTCCAGCAGGCAACTGGATAAAAAGCCTAGAGATGCAATTTTCAACCTTTTTCATCTCATGGCACACATAAACTAATTACTAAAATTCTGTGGCAAACCAAAAAATATATTTTTGCTGATCTGACAAAAAATAGGTATAATTTTAATTCATCCACACTGGACAGCTGTTGTCATGTTGACTGTTGTCATTTTTTTTATTTGACAGTCTATGGAAAAATGGGTCAGTGTTCCTGACTAAATAGTCAGGTATTGCATGTTTGCAAAATTCTTGCAGCACCTGAATTTTGGATGAACATTACTGGCCCAGATCCAGAAGTAAGGTCAGGGTGAAAGATACAAAGTAGGAAACTATTGACATGCAAAGACACATTGAAAAATGATACAGTGGATAAGATTATCTAGGAAGAGAGTATAGAAACCAACAGAAACTAACACTGAGCTGACAGTACAGAACAGCAAGCAAGAGACAGTCCAGGAGGAAGAAAGCTGGGAGAGTGGCTATCGTGGTGGCCGAAAGAAGAGGGTGAGTCACTAGCTAAGGATGTGGAAATGATGAGCACATATCTCTCCCCTTTCTATACCATGACCCTAGTAAATGATAACAAACACATTTTTTAAAAAGACAGTATCCTTCAGTAGATAATTGGATAAAGAAAATGTGGTACATATACACAATGGAATATTATTCAGCCATAAGGGAAGATGAAATACTGCCATTTGCAACAACATAGATGGACCTTGAGAATATCATGTTAAGCAAAATAAGTCAGACAGAAAAAGTCAAGGACCATATGGTTTCACTCGTATGTGGGATATGAAACAGAAAGCAACATATGAACCAACAAGAAAAGCAAACAAAAATGCATGGTCACAGACAAAAGTGTGGTGGTTACCAGAAGGAAGGGGGTTGATAATAAAAAATTTAAAAGGGAGTCAAAGGTGTGGTGACAGAAGATTTGACTTTGGGTGGTGAGCACACAGTGCACTATACAGATGATATATCATAGAATTTTGTACTTAAAATCTATATAGTTTTATTAACCAATGTCTCTCTAATACATTTTTTTAAATGAGCCAGGAAGAGCCATTAATGGCTTTATGTCAATGATTTAAAAGTTTTCTGGAGTATGAAGCAGAGAGGAAGAGGGACTGAATGTGACTGAGGAAGCCACAGCTCAGAGAACTCAGGAGGGAGAACAGTTAGGGAGAGACCCCATCTGCCCCTCAGGGTCCCGCAGCAGCCCAGGACATGCCAGGAATGACAGAGGGTAGAAATGAGACAAGGGGCCAGACACAGAGAACTCTTTGAAAGGAAGTACTGGTGTACATAACTGCTGATATCTCATCACACCCACCCCTGCATTCTGAATCTCTGGGGGAAAAAAATCTTCTATAAAAAAATTGAAGGCCTACACTTCCCAGTTTCTAGAAATTACCTGGTAAAAATAGTCTACCTTCCTAACAGGCACCTTAATGTCTGCCCTTATACCCAGAGCTTGCCATTCACTTTTTTATTGCTTCATTCTTAAAATTGAAAAGACAAAGATCTTCATTAAAGAAAGTCTCTAACATGAAAGAAAGAGATCAAGATGAATCATAGGTAAAAATGACACTGAAGAAAGTGAAAATGTAATACATGGAATAAAAAAAACTCAAAAAACTTGATTTCTCATCAGAGAGATTTGAGAAAATATTGCATCATAACATAAGGAAAAGCTGCTATGAAAAAGGGGACGGTCAAAAGGTAGGAAAAGAAACTTCTGGTCAAAATGGAGGCACAGGTAAATGTGGCTACCCTCCTTGCACAACCATAGCAAAATTACAGCTAAACTACAGAACAACTATCATTCAGAACCACCAGAAAATTGAGCTGTATGGTAGTCCAACAACTAAGGAATTAAAGTAACCACATTCATCCAGATAGGCCATGCTACTAAGACAGGGAATCAAAGCAGCTCTACATAATACATAGAAACAAACACAGGGATGCTGCCAAAACAAGGAGACAAAGAAACATGGCCCAAATGAAAGAACAGATCAAAACTCTAGAAAAAGAATGAAACAAGATGGAGATAAGCAATCTTTCAGATGCAGAGTTCAAAACACTGGTTATAAGAATGCTCAAGGAACTTGGTGAGGACCTCAAAAGCATAAATATGATCCAATCAGAAATGAAGGAGACACTAATTGAAATAAAGACAAATTTACAGGGAGTCAGCAGCAGAGTGCATGAAGCTGAGAATCAAATCAATGATTTGGAACATAAGAAAAAGACATCCAATTAGTACAGCAAGAAGAAAAAAATACAAAAAAATTAAAGATAATGTAAGGAGTCTGGGACAACTTCAAGCATATTCCAACATTTGCATCATAGGGGTTCCAGAAGGAGAAGAGAAACAGCAAAAAATTGGAAACTTATTTGAAAAAAGTAATGAAAGAAAACTTCCCTAGTTTGGTGAAGGAAATAGACATGCAAGTTCAAGAAGCACAGAGAGTCCCAAACAAGATGGATGCAAAGAGGCCCACTCTAAGACATATCACAATTAAAATGCTAAAGATTAAAGATAAATAGAGAATCTTAAAAGCAGCAAGAGAAAAGCAGATAGTTACCCACAAAGGAGTTTCCATAAGATTGTCAGCTCAAAAGAAACTTTGCA
The DNA here is from genome assembly GCA_004027475.1 of Anoura caudifer. Classification (NCBI taxonomy): domain Eukaryota; kingdom Metazoa; phylum Chordata; class Mammalia; order Chiroptera; family Phyllostomidae; genus Anoura; species Anoura caudifer. Next base: position 296,355 of record PVKU01001370.1, read on the forward strand.
GGCTAGCAGGGATTGGCAAGAAGTATTCAAGTGATGAAAAACAAGGACCTACAACCTAGATTACTCTATTCAGCAAAGCTATCACCTGACCTATAATTGAAGGTCAGATAAAGGTCTTCTCAGACAAGATAAAGATAAAGGAGTTCATCATTACCAGACCATTATTATATGAAATGTTAAAGGGACTTATTTAAGAAAAAGAAGAAGATCAAAACTGTGAGCATTAAAATGACAATAAATCCATAACTATCAACAGTTAAATCTAAAAAACAAACTAAGCCAACAAGCAGAAGAGAAACAGAATCATAGATATGAAGGGTTATCAACTGAGAGGGGAAGGGAGAGAATAGGGGAAAAGATGCTGGGATTAAGAAATACAAATTGGTAGGTACAAAATAGGCAGGGGGATGTTAAGAGGAAATATAGGAAATGGAGTTGCCAAATAACTTATATGCATGACCCATGGACATGAACAAAGGAGGAGGGATTGTCGGAGAGAGTGGGGGTGCTGGGGGGAGAGGGGCAAAGGGAGAAAAGTTGAGACAGTCACAATAGCATCAGCAATACAAAAGTAGGAAACATGTCTTGAAAAATAAAATATAACTACCAAAAATAAATTCAATAGAAACATTACAAATCAAAATGGAAATATTACTCAGAAAGTAGAAAAGTCAAAGAGCTAGAAAATGTTACTTAAAGATAAAATTATAAATGTGGAAAGAAAACTAAAGAATATATTCAGGTATTCCAAAACTAACTAATGGAAGTTCCAAAAAGAGAAAACAAATGATAGAAAATAATTATCAAAGAAACAATGCAAGGATATTTCAAACAACTGAGGGACATGACTATAGATTTAAAAGGTCTAATGAAGGCTTATCACAAGAAATGAAAAAAATGGAAAGACCTACACATAAGCACATTATGTTGAAACTTAGAAATGCCGAGGATATAAACATAATCTGACATGCTTTCACAATGGCGTGTGAAGGAAACAACCTGTAAATAAACAAGAATCACCTTCTTATGGACTTTGCAATAGCAACACCAAGTGCTAGAAGGCAGTGGAGCAACATAAAGTTTTGAGGGAAAATGATTTTCAAGCTCTAATTCCATATTAGCTAAACCATCATATATGAAGATAAGATTCTTTATATACATACAGACTCAGAAAAATTTACCTCCCATATAACTCTCTCCGTGTTGTAATAAAACCAGGGAGCAAACAACAGTAAAAGAGGAAGTGGGACCCGGAAAAGAGTAGCTCTGACCCACAGCTTGGAACGGAAGTCTCGGGATTATAGTCGGGAGAGAAAGCAGTCAGAGGCTCCTCAGAGGAAAGTCTCCAGGACCGGGCTACATTAGTGTTTCTCAAATTGGGCTCCACTGATCCCTGAAGAACTTGGAGACCTTGGCAGGGAGTCTATGAGATCAAAGCTCTTTTCCTAATAATACGAAGCCATAATATGCCTTTCTCATGGCCTTGGCATTTGCACTGATTAGGCATAAGCAACAGTGGCTAAAATTGTTGATGTTTCAGCATAAATCAGGGTGGTGGCACCAAGCAGCGCTTGCAGGCACTGAATCCTTCTCTGCCAAGCACTCGTAAAAAACAAAATGCCACTTTTCATTTATGAATGTCATTGATAAAACAGTGAAAATTATTAATTTTATTAATCTTGATCCTTGAATACATGTCTTTTCAGTATTCTGTGTGTCAAAACAAGTGCGCATAGTTTTCTGTCTACCTCAGCATGAGGGTATCCTTAGGGATAAGCACTTGTGTAACTGTTTGAGCTGGGAGCTGAATTAGATGCTTTTGCCATAGAACATCAATTTTACTTCACCGAACAAATTATGGGCAAACAATGGGTATTCAGACTTGGAGTCTGAGCAGGCATTTCCTAAAATGAATGAAATGAGCCTGTTGCTTCAAAGAAAAAAACTGACACTATTTATTGCCACTGATAAAATACAAATTTTCATAAGAATTTGGGAGAACTTCTATCCACTGCTATGAACCTAAAAGATTCCCCATACTTCAAGATATACCTGATAAGATTAGAAGTGATATTAACAAATGTTATTTTTGATATTGTAAAATCTGTCAACATTTGGACAATTTGCATAACTCACTGAATCAACATTTTCTAAGTAACCAATGCATGATGTTACACTATGATGCATGAGCAAAAGAGCTCTTCAAAGTAAGACAAAGAGTGATAGATTTTAGTGTACCAGAGTATAAGGACTGCAGTGGTATCTCAGATTCCACATTGCAGTTGACTGAAAGAAACTACTATTTGTCCTGTTTTGGTGAAATATTTTTTTAAAATATAAGCCAAATGGTGAGGGACAAATACCATATTATCTCACCTTTAAGTGGAACCTAATCAACAAAACAAACAAGCAAGCAAAACATAACCAGAGACATAGAAATTAAGAACAATCTGACAGTAACCAGAGGGGAGGTGAGAGGGGATAATGTAGGGGAAGGAACTTCAGGAACAACTATGAAGGACAGATGGACAAAATCAAGGGGGGTGGGGGGTGGAAGCAGGGGAGTACAACTGTACTTGAACAACAATAAAATAATTTTTTAAAATATTCACAATAGGAAACTATTAGCTCTTCAGTGAATAATATTTACAAAGTCACAATAATGTACGCACTAAGCACTGTTGATTCTCAATATTTAGAAGCAACTTATGGGCCTAATCATTGTTAGAGAACAGATGGTAAATAGTATCAACCTTGTCAATTCAGCAGAGCAAGCGCAGAAGGCAGAAAGTGGGACATACACCTGGGAAGAAGAGATAAAGAATAGGGCAGGAGCTCTCATTGCCTCACCTTACAAAAAGTCAAAATGTTATCTATAGCTGATGTAATAAGAACTTGAAAGTGTTTGCATTTTACTAACTGTAATAAGGAAACAACCATTAATAAAGCAAGTATAAATTCTGTTGAGACAATGGAGAAGTGAGGAAAATGAGGAATAGAAACTATGCAATTGAACTAAATCTTTATTTATTATCATAGAAGCAGAGAGATAATGTCAAAAATCAAGAAATTTAAAAATATTTAAAAATATGGAGCTAACTATCAGAAGAAACAGCTTATAAAAATTAGAAAGTATTGCTTCTGGGAAGCAGGACAAGGCATGGGGCATGGCAGAATGAATTAGATAAAGTACAGGCCATCCAGTTAAATTTGAATTTCATATGTTAAAAAAGGATACTTTTTTGGTATCAGGATGCTCATGCAATACTGAGGACATACTTATACTAAAAAAGTATTTGTTGTTTATTTAAAACTCAAATTTAACTAGGTGTTCTATTCATTAAATCGGATAACTGCATGGGTGGTTTTTTTGTTTCATTTCATTTTTTTTCTGATGGCCATTTTGTATGTTTACATTTTTAGCCATATGTTATATTTTAACATTCTTTTTTTTTTTTTTTAAATAAGGAGGAGGTGGAGGGTAGACCCACAGTGTTTAATGCCAGTGAGAAGTTGAGTAGATGGGATTGTAGACTTGTCTATTGGATTTGGCCACAATGACTAGCTATGGTGTCTTTGACAAGAACAGTTTTTGTGGCATGGGTTAACCAGTAAATAAAAAGTCAGCAAGGAGAGGTAATTATGGAATCATAACAAAGGAAAGTAAGGCACAGGTACAAGATTCAAAGAAAATCATTGAACTCCAGTACAGATGATATATTTTTCTATCCCTGTATCCCTCACATATCTCAATCTTTTTCTGAGCTGTCACATGCAACATGCACAACATTCTGAAGGATATGAAAGTCTGACAATAATTTGTGATAATGCCATGGAAATAGCTGGGTAAGTAAGGGTCTGGCCTTTTGGTGGAGGGATGTTTATAACAATATGAACATTCTCTATAGAAAGGAGGAAGTAAGTAAAAATATAATATATTGATTGGACAAATATTTGAGTCAGATATGAGGCTGGGATGAGAATTATAATCCCATTCTCACTGATAAAAGTTACTAAAGCAACCCGTCTTCTGTCATGAGAACCTGGAAGTCCAACTCTTATGAGATTTAAAAATTGACCCAGTGCTTGAATTGAACACATAATGTATGTAAGGTCTTGGGGAAATACACATATAACTAAGACATGGAGCCTGCTTCCAAGGAAGGGAATCTTTCAACGTAGTGGCCAGACTAGCCAAACTTCCTCTGACTACTGGTTGATTTATTGGCTTCATGACAGATGGAAGGCTTTTTTCTGCTGAGCTCTGTCCTACACACCCTAGCCCTGACTCAGTCACTCTGCTCCACTTTCCCCAAGCTCCTCTGAGAACTGGATTTGAACTGGCTTCTTTATGAAAAGATATAAAACCAACCTGTTTTTAGCAGATTTTATTTAAAAATGTCTGAATATGTTTTTCTCTAGTTGGAACAATATGCGAGCCATCCTGCCCCATTTAAGCTTTCCACGTACTCTCTGTTCTCCTTCCATTGTGTTATGATTTTAAAAAGCCACTAATTAGTATTGCTGGAGTCACATATGTGTATGATGAGCCATTGATAACTTCGAGATGAGAACTTATTAAAATGCTTCAGTTATATTTCTATGAGCAATACAGGAAGAGTAAAAAAAAAACCCTATTTTTTCAACTCTCATGACAAATGATTCATCATTTCCTCTTCAAGGAGGGTAACCTTGTCTCATTCCTCTTTCCTGCATATTACCTATAGATTCTGCCATCTTGGAAGCAGAGAAAGAAAGAAAGAGAAGAGAGGAGAAGAGAGGAGAAGAGAGGAGAAGAGAAGAGAAGAGAAGAGAAGAGAAGAGAAGAGAAGAGAAGAGAAGAGAAGAGAAGAGAAGAGAAGGGAAGAGAAGAGAAGAGAGGAGAAAGGAAGGATGGACAATAGCATCAGAAAGAGGTGCAACTTCTAGGAGTAATCAAATCATCACTGATCTGCTTGGGCCATGCTTCCTTCTTTCTCAGAAGCCAATTTCAGCACTCTTCCCCCATCAAAACTGTAGATGTCTAATGTATATGTTCGCTGATGTTTCTGAGAGGAGGAGGAATTTATATTGCACATTGTGCAGCAAAAGCTTCCTTTAAGTCCTCACTGATCATCTCAGCTCTTCCCCTAAACCATCTCTCAACAGCAGCAGCATCCACTCTTCCAGCCTCCCCTCCCACTTAACCTCTCTCATCTCAGCCTCTCTAGCAAGCAGACTCTCTCTCAATTCTGTCCTGCAGAATCTCTGAAAACCCTCTTCAGATCATGTAAACTACACACAAGGCAAACACGGATTAAACAACAGTCCACAAAAGAAAAATGTTTCTAGACAAACCAGGGTCACCTGGAGTCCTTCAGGCTGTCCAGTGAGTAGCTTCCTTTCCACCACAAAGATAATCAACAGCAGTGTTGGGTTCTAAGGATGGATTCCTTGATGGAGACAAATACCAGTTAATTTGAAGCAGTTAGGAAAGTAGGTCAGTAAGTGGTAACATATATGGATATGATCCTTATATCATGACCATAGAAGGAGAATCCTCTTTTATATTCATCTGTTAGAAAAAATAACAGTTGAAAGACTTAGAAACCTACTTGCTTTGGAAAATCATCGAAAAGCATGTTGATTTATAATAACAAAAAGTGGGTCAGCAAAGTATATAACTACCTAAAAAGCATTGTAAAATATTATTAAACTTTGGAACATCCCTTGATTCATAAATTGATAATATAATTGGAATCAGTGGGAAAACTAGAAAATGTTCAAATAGGTATGAAATGGTCCTACACAAACCTGAACTTTAAATGTTTGCAACATCTGTCCTTTAAAATCAAAAGAAACAAAACAAAGTAATATTGAATTACGTACTATATGATCAGCCATACACAAGACTTTCCATACCTTGCTCAGCTATGTGATCTTCTGCTCAGACATTGAACAGCTTTTGGAACACTGTCTCTGTTTCACACTGTTGGATAGAAATATTGTGGTACCGCGCTCCGGCAGCCTGGGGCTCAAAAATTTTTTTTAAGGTATTAAAGATAAAAATTCAATATTAAGTGAATCATAGAGGCATTGTTTTCAATGGTCCTTCTGCTATCATATCACCTTAAGAGGAAGCTCTTCCTATTTCGTCAACATAGTGACACTGCATCATTCTGAATTTAATATGAAAAAGACCACAGAATTTCATTATAATGATCCTGCTATGATGATCCCATCAGCCATTAACATTTGCAGTTAAAGTATATACAGACTTTGTTCTTTCTTATTTGGATAGTCTCATAAAATATGTATGAAAACAATCATAGCAACTGTCAAAATATCACCATTTTTGAAATTCGGCAGGACTGACTCATGGTGTTCAAAATTGAGTGACATGTTGAATGGCTGAGAAAACTGGTCAAAGTCTTAGGATAACAGGCTTAAGCCTGTTTGAATGAACAATGAAATAGATCTTCTTATAATGCCAACCGTTTGAAAGTGAAAAGTTGTGATGTGGCAGCTTATATTTGACATTCGGTTATTAAATGTCTAAAATTTTACATATTGTTAATTAATTGACCACTTTATCATTATGAAGTGATGCTCTTTATCCTGAGTAATATTCTTTGCTCTAAAATGTACCTCTATATTAATAGAGCCATTCCAGCTGTCTTTTGATTAGTGTTATATCATCTTCCATCCTTTTATTTTTAACCTCCTTATGTATTCATTTTAAAAGTTTGGTCTTTTTAATGTGATCTAAAAATCTCTGCCTTTAATTGGTATGTTTACATCATTTACATTTAATGTTGACACTGATATCTTTGGGTTTGAAATCTACCACCTCATTTTGTATTTTGACCTATCTGTTCAGTTTTAAATATTTTCTTAGATGATTTAAATATTGTACGGTTTAATTTCATCTTATTTTTGGCTTATTAGATAAAACCTTTTGTCTTATTTTAATGGTTGTTTTGGGATTTATAGTATATGTCTTTAGTTTATCATAGTGTAGCTTTAACTAGTATAGAAAAAAAATCTTACAATAGGTCATTTCCACTTCTCCACTCCTGCCCTTTTTGCTGATGTTGGCATATAACTTGTACATGTATGATAAATTCCACAATACATTCTTTTTGTTTCAAACAGTTGATTATTTTTAAAACAGATTTAAATAACAAGAATGATTTCAACCCACACAGTTAGCATTTCCAGTGCTCTTCACTCCCTTGAATAGATTTGGATTTCCGTATGGTATCGTTCTCCTGCCTGAGGACCTTGTTTAACAATTCCTGTACGGCACATGTGCTGTTGATGGATTCTTTCAGGCTTTCTAAGTCTGAAAAAGTTTACTTCACCTGCTTTTTGTTCTCCCAGTAACTTTTTAATTAATAGACTTTATTTTTAGAACTGTTTTAAAAAAATAAGAAAATAGTACAGCAAGTTCTCATATATCTCCCCACAGTATTCCCTATTATTAATATTTGATATTCATATGGTAGATTTGTTATAATTAATGAAACACTATTTAATAGGTTATCATCTCTTTGTTACTAATTTGTCTTACTGATTTGCCATTATTAAATAAAATTTGTAGTTTATTCAGATTTCTTTAGCTTTTACTGACTTACTCTGTCTCAGGATCCCACCTAAGACACAACATAACTTACAGATACCAGGTTTCCTTGGACTCCTCTTGGCTATGACAGTTTCTCAGACTTTCCTTGTCTTTGATGACTGTGTCAGTTTTGAAGGGTATTGATCAGGTGTATTACAGGATGCTCCCTATTGGAAATTGTCTGACACTTTTTTTCATAATTAGACTGGGATAATGAATTTTGGGGAAAAAGAGCAAGGAGGTAAAGTGCCATTTTTATCACACCATATCAAAGATATGCATACTCTCAATGTGATTTATCACTGATGATGTTCTCCTTGATCACCTGCCTGAAGTAGAGTTTGTCAGGCTTCTCTGCCTTAGGGTTACCTTTTCCCCCTTCCCCATACTGTATTCTTTCAAAGGAAGTCATAATGCACAGAACACACCTAAGGAATGAGGACTTACGCTCTATCTTCTTTAAGGGAGAATATCAATATAATTTATCTGGAATTCTTCTCATAAAGAAGAATTCCCTCATAATTTATTTATATCAGTATGGGCTCATGAATACCTACTTTATATTTTCTATTATAATACAATACTACCTTTTTTTTTTTTTGCTTTAGTTGTCCCAGCCTTAGCTATGGGGGGCTCTTTCATTTGGCTCCCATGCCCCATTCATATACATCAATGTGGTTGTATATTTGTTTCCGAGCAATTAATTATTGCTGGCACTAAGAGATGCCAAGCTGCTCCAGTCCTTGTAACAGTCATTTCTCCAAGGAGTGAGCCCTGTTTTCTCCTATTGGGAAATGGCATTAGAAACCTTGCTAGGTGTACTCATGCTAATGGGATGTCATTTCATTTAGACCATTTCAACTGACAGAGCAAAGAAATATGTGCCTACCAACATGTATATATACACATATCTATAAATATTTCTATTTGTAATCATCTGTATCTATATTAAATCAACTTATGTACTTCCAATCCTCAAAAAGACAAGAGAATGAGACTCCCTTCTAATCAGGGATTTGAGATCTATGAATTGACTTAGGTGTAGAAACTGGGTAAGATTCTCCACTGTGGTTACTTAAGTCAGGTTTTTGACAACCATTGCTAGAGTTTTATATGTTATGTAGATCAGCCAATACTGTAATAAATTGCCCATGTAGGGCACTAGGGACACCGTGATCAATTACTTCTCATCATCCCCATTGAATTAGGGAACCCATTTCAGTGGCAGTAACCCCTATGATCATACTCTGCCCACAAAGACAAAAAAACATAGCGTTTTTAAGGATGCAGGTGCTCCTCTCTCTAATTTATTTCTCAATGCCTCATTTGGGGCAGTGTCTTCTGAGTAGGATTGCCAGATTTAGCAAAAAGAGAACAAAGATGCCCAGATAAATTTGAATTTCAGGTAAATAACAAAAAAAAGTATAAATTTAGCATAAGTATGTTCCTGCTCTGGCCCTGAGTTTTCCCCAGGCCAGAGCTAGCTCACAGTCGGCAGGCAGAGTCCGGTGGGCAGGGCAGGGAACTGAGAGTCAAGACTGGTAAGCAGGAAGTCCTCCACACGAAGGTCAGCAGGCTGAAGCTGGTAGGCAGGAAACTGAACCTAGGAAATCATGCCACCAGGATGACAGCAGGTTAAGATCGGTGGGCAGACAGCCATAGAACAGGCCAGGAAAGCCTGAAAGTAAGCATCACTGGGTGACTTGCATGCCAAGAAAATTACAAGGAACCAGGAAGAGAAGCCCCTTCCTTCTGCAGTGACTCTCTTGCACCCTCTACTGGCAAGGGAGAAGCAATTACAGGAGCCAGCTCCGGTATCTCCGGGAAGACAATGAAGGACAGATAGATTTAGATCTGACTTTAATTAGCACAGATACAAATGATAAAATTCTGTGTTACTAGCACATGATACACACACATACACACACACACACACATCAATGGAATAGATCAAAACCACCAAAACAGATGTAAATGCATTTGACACTTGGCATATGAAAAATTAGGCATTTCAAATAATTGGGGGAAAATAGATTATTTAAAAATTGGTGTTAAAAATAGCAGAAGGGCCATTTGTAAAAATAAATTGAGTTAGATCCTGATTTTATTTCTTATACTAAAATTGTAGTAGACCACAGCTTAAATGTTCAAAAAATTAAAACACAAAACGCATGGGAATGATACACATGCAAAATGCCGGTGGAAAAGTCTTCTTCAGTGTGACTGCAAACTTAGACGTCATTAACCAAAAATTTTCTACACTAAAAAAATACATGGGGCCCTGGCTGGTGTAGCTCAGTGGATTGAGCATAGGCCTGCAAACCAAAAAGTTGCTGGTTCGATTCCTAGTCAGGGCACATGCCTGGGTTGCAGGCCAGGCCCCCAGTAGGGGGTGCATAAGAAGCAACAACACATTGATATTTCACTCCCTCTCTTTCTACCTCCGTTCCCTCTGTCTATAAAAATAAAAAAAAATCTAAAAAAAATACATGGGGTAAAATATTTTGAAAAGTTAATGGAGAAATTACAACAGAAAAATGCTCGCAACTTGTATCATAGATAAATCAGTAAGAAAGAGATGATAACCTATTAAATTATTTGCAAAGTTACATAAACAAATATTTCATAGAAAAAATGATACAAATGCTTCTGTAATGTATAAATTCTCATCATAAGGTAAATATAACTTTCACTCATAGTTAGGGAAATATAAATTAAAATTACAATGAAATGCAAGTTCTTACCTCTCAAACTGAAGGGCTGAACAATAAGTAGTATAACACATTGTGATAGTAAAGGTGTGGGAAATGAATCCCCATACATATTGGGGTTAGAGTAAACTATGATACAACATTGATCATTGACAGTTTTGCAAAATTATTAAAATTATGTGTATGTACACTATTCCACTCAGCACTTGCAATTCTACAAATTTTACTATAGATATACTTGCACTCATTACACTATTGTTTGTTAGAGCAAAAGCCTGAAAACTACCTCAATGTCTGCTATGGCCAGATTGTGTCTCCTCAAAATTCATATGTTGAAGTCCTAACCCCCAAAGATGATGGTATTAGTAGGTGGAGTATTTAGGAGGTGCTTAGGCCATGAGGGTGGAGCCTTCACTAACAGCACTAATGGGATTATTTTATTCTTAGAGAGCTCCCAGGGACCCCTCACTCCTACCATGTGAAGACACAACAAGAAGGTGCCAGCCATGAACCAGAAAGAGGGCCCTCATTTGATCCTGCTGGTATGCTGACCTTCGACTTCCAGCTTCCAGAACTGTGAGAAATATATTTCTGCTCTTTCTCAGCTGTCCAGTCTGTGCTGTTTTGCTCCAGCAGTCTGAATAGACTAAGACAATGTCCATTAAAGGGATTAGTTAGGTGCTTATGGTATGTCCACTCAAGGATACTATGTGGCTCTTTTTTTTAAAGATTTTATTTATTTATTTTTAGAGAGGGGACAGAAGGGGGAAAGAGAGGAAGAGAAACATCAATGTGTGGTTCCTCTCAAGTGCCCCCCACAGGGGACCTGGCCTGCAACCCAGGCATATGCCCCAACTGGGAATTGAGCCTCAACCCTTTGGTCTGCAGGCCAGCGCTCAATCCACTGAGCCACACCAGCCAGAGCCTATGCAGCTCATTTAAAAATGAAGTGACTTATTCTCATTTGGAATGTGGGATGATGTCCAAGAAATATTTCTAAGTGAAAAAAATCAAAGTGTAAAAAGTATGCATAATCTTACTATGAATATGTATAAGTATCTATAAGAGTGGGATCCCTGGAAGGAGACACAAGACGTTGGTAATGGTGGCCTTCTCCAGGAGGTGAACGCTAGATTGTTGGGAGAGGGAGTAAGGCATACTTGAACTGTGTCCATATTTATATACTTTTGAATTTTGTACAATGTTATATGTATTACCTATACAAAAATATAAGATTTTTGTCAAAATTTTTAAAGATTACAGTATACTGGTGATGCTCACTACTCCAATTACTGGATTCCACTCTTAGCAGGATTTTAAGGAACACAGTTTGGCAAGGAGCCTCTCCCCCCTACCAAGTCTGCCCTCCTGTTCAAGAGTCTGGGCAGAGGACTTTGGTCACGTCTCTGGAGCCTCCACAGACCCACATCCTGATCTGGTCTGCATGTTTCTTTGCATTTTGCTGACGATGTTGGCAATGCTCTTTGCTGTGAGCAGTCTGTGGAGAGCATTCATCTTAGAAGGTCATGCTTGAATTTCTGAGCTGTGTAGTTATGCAGGCTCAGTAGGAAGGGCCATTCCTAGACCATTATAGTTACAATTTTGGCTCCACAAGAGGCCCTGCTTCATGATACATTTCATAAATAACACTACATAATGGCTTCAGAAGGCTGTCATCTATACTTCTGAACAGTGATTAGTATGCAAAAGTGAGATATGCTTTTATTAACCCCCTAGAGTCACCAAATACCTTAGTTTTATAGTCAGTAGGTATAATAAGGGATCCTTTTATTCCCTACCTACTATAAAGAACATAGGACATTTTTCTTCAGTATCTTTTTCTTTACTTGCCTTGGAAATTAAAGGATGTCTCTCACAATGTATCAACTCCAGAGAAAAGGTGAATCGATGATCTTCAAAATCAACTTTTTCACTTGGGTCTGCTCTGATTCCAAAGACTAATTTCTGAAGCTGGCTTTTTCCACCCCCCAGGGTTGTTTTTCTGTTTTTGTTTGCTTGTTTGTTTGTTTTCTTTTTTGAAACAGAACCCATCCTGGTGTCATGAAAATATTTTGAGTTCAAGAGGATTAATACATATGGAAAGAGCAAGCAGGCTTTCCACCAGGTAAGACTTTGCTGTAATGAAAATGCTTCGGCCTGACTTCAGCTCCGAATCACCAAGGCATCCAACTGGAGAACCCTGGTGGCATTAAGACATCAACTTAAGCATCACCTCCCCTGGGACGCATCTGCCCATTCACCCAAGCTTAATTACCCTCTCCTTCCTCTGAACTTTCAAAATATGCCCATACCTCAAACATTTGAATGCACTTCATCCCTCCCAATTGGACCCCTCCCTCTAGCTAAATGTGCTGTTTAACATGATGCTTGGCCCATTATAATCACTCTTCAATTAATAAATGAATGAGTGAATAAATGAAATGGTACTGAGCCTACTGAGAAGGCAGCATTTAAATAGGTGAACCCCTGGGTGAGCCAGGGAGCAGGCACTGAAAACAAACTGCCTAATTTTTCTGCAGCCAGCCAGCCAGCCAGCCAGCCAGCCTGGAGAATGTGCAGAACAAGTATGTGAGAGCTCTGTAATCTCCCCACAAGATGGACAGGGGAGAAGGGAATACCTGCCCTCCCACAGGGTAATTGGTGCTCAAATCAAACCTGGAAATCCTATATTCACTCTCTTTTTTAGGGGGAAGCACTGTCTGTCTAGCTAGAATTTCAACAGACATATTCCCAACTGGCTTTATTATCATGACCCAAATATAAATATCATTGCAGGAGCCCATGAGGTGGGAGCACAATTTATTCTAACTGAAAATAGAGGTGGAAAGCATCAGCCTCAGTATCCTTGATACTAGAGTGGGGTTGCCATAGCAACCAGCTGAGTCACTAATGAAAAAAGAACAGTTGCACTATGACTAGGCTGACATTCTGTGACATTCTCTTATTTTACTGTAGCTCTAATGATGTTTTCAGTAGGAATGACAAAGAGAAAGTGTCTGACCTCTCTATTAAACCTGCAGCTGCCTTGACACTCTCTGCCTTTAGCCTAATGAATGTGAATTTCTGTGTGCAAATTTGGCCTTGGAGAAAAGCACTTTAGGAATTTTTCTGATTCATATATTAAACTTGTTGATTCTATTGTTCCTTTAATGCAGCCCCTTCTCTTCCCAATTAAGATGGCAATGAAACAGATGAGCCTGAAAAGCAAAACAGGAAAGCAGATAGTGAAAAAATGTGATGGGAGGGTGGGGGGTGAGGGGGGAGCTGAATGCTAATCCATCACCGATGATGAGAAACGGAAGAAAACAATCAAAAGAAGTTTCTGCCCCTTCTCCAAACAGGATGGTCCACAGACAATTAAGCAAGAAAGCTAGGAACTTCTGCAAAGACAGAGGGATCTGCTGGGTATGATCTAAAAGCTTCATGCTCCACACACTCACTCACTGGTTGCCACAGTTGGAGCACCGAGCCAGGCGCTGTGGTTGTTACAGAGATAGTAGAATGACTTGAGTATATACCCTCAAGTCATTTAAGTCTAGAGCTGAAGCGGGGGTGAAAAGGATCAGTAACTCAAAATGTAAACCACACACGTTGCCTACCACTGCCAGGAAACGTGCAGGAGCTGGCACATTTATAATTGTAAGTTTTAAAAATTGGAGTGTTACCGAGCAACAGTTGGTTCTCGAGACTGGCAAAACACTTCCAAAGTCTCACTTTCTCGAACCTGAGGGGTCAGTCTTCCACGGGCAATTAAGATCCCGGACGAGCCCCCCAAAACTGTTACCGAGCAAACAGAAGGTCCATTATTGTCCGCCGCCTTATGGAAAGATGTCTCTCAAAGCCAGAGATTTGTGAAAAGGAAAGG